>JBAJNP010015358.1:0-10027 GCA_036877545.1 Yasuhikotakia modesta
GAGCGCGCATTCGCCAACGAGCACGCGCACGCATATACACGCCACAAACTTTCACGGAAAAAATAAAATCAGCATAAAATATAGTCATTACATACAGTTTTAAAAAAGCCACATTCACGTTACAGGACATTAAAACAAATGTGATCAGTAACTTACACGTTTCCTGAGAATCAGTGTAAGAATCAGACCAACAACCTGCTTAACCAGCTGAGTTACAGTCAAACAATATTCATTTGCTAAACTGGCTTAGTAAGCTTAGTGAAATATGTGCTCACTACAACATATACACCCTAATTATATAATAGGGCCTAATAGGCGGTACTTTACCATCTATACCATTGTTCCTTAAAGAACCCTTTAACATCAAACGTCACTGTGAAGTGACTCATAATATTAATCTTTGCATTTAGATTACAATATGGACTTCAACAGGAATCCCAATATTTATTTTTTTACTAAGTTTGCGTTGTGGAAACACGTCATATTTATGTTTAATGTCCTGCTTTTATGTTCCGTTTCCCTTACAGATGTAGTTCCTTGTGTGGGGTTAGCCCTGAACATCATCTTATCCTTATCAGAGCAATGCAGTCTCAGGACAAACAGAGAGCAGGAAAAATAAAAGATCCTGTATCCTGAAAGAGGCCTTACTCAAATTACTCCATTATACAAAAGAAATGATACAAAACAAACACAAGAGCCACCTAAATACCGGAAAGCTTATAGTTAAAAAAATTATACATAATAACATAATACGTTAACACATAATATTACACAGAATATGTTCATTATTATTAAATGTTTTTATTTCCCCAGTGTTAATACATGAAGAAGCTGCGATAATGACACGTAATAAAGACAGAAGATAAGGTAAGAATGAGAACATCAAACTTTAAACACACCCAAACGCTCTGTGTGTTATCAACAAAACCTACACAGAATAATCTACTCAGATTGTAAAGAGACCTTCAAAAAAAAAGAGGCAAAAATAACACAACAATGTCAGACACTCCCCTGCAAGAACAAAAGAATCACAGAATGTCAGAAATCAGAAAAACACATGTAACTTCTGTTGGCATTTGAGATCAGTGTGACTACATTACACTGAGCTACTGTAGGATGAAGTTTCTCATATGAACAGTTCAATCAAAAATAACAAATTCTGTTAGCAAAAACTCAACATCAAATTAAAACAGATTTAAAGGCTTTTTGTCTGGATGTATGACTCCAGGATAAACTGAAATAAACATGGAACCTGTGGTTCTGTGTGGTGGATGGGTTCTGTAGCAATAACAAGGTTCTAAAAATAATTTGCTGAAAGATTCTTTAGGGAACAAAAAGTGATTCTTCTATGACAATGTATGCTTCATTTTTTAAGTGTGAGCTGTAAAAGTAAATGCAGAGCAAGATCTGTCAAACTGCATATATACAAAACATAGCCTTTCAAAGGCTTTCTGACCCATTCATTCGCTGTAACATGTTCATTTCATGCGAGGAAAAGACTGAAATGTGGATCATTTTTATTGAATGGTGAGCTAGATTTTCAAGACTAGACTTGTGTATGGAGTATAATGTGTAAAAGTCACACTGGTTCCAAAGTAAATGTCATTTATATTTGCATTTGCAAACTATTTCTTGTTGTTTTAGTAAAAGTGGACTGTACAGTATAATTTCTACTGTACAGTGTATCCGTTTTTACAGACTGAATATGAATGTTTGAAGAGCGTTATTTAAATAGAAAATGTAAACATTATTAATGTGCATCATTACACACACACAACAGATAAAAGCTTCATAATTTTGCACCAAGCACAACAATTCAATCAGAAACAGAAAACACAGCAGAACAGTTTAAAAACACGTCATAAATAAAAATGAATATTGTTAAACATTCATGTTGCTGGCCAGACTCAAACACACAGTCCTTCTCACCACCCTCTGTATACAGTGATTATATTCCTATGTTGTAGTTCTTTGATGGTTGTTTGTTCAAGTCCTCCGCTGTGTTTACCGGTGCGTCTAAAACGTTTTGGCGTGTTTTCAAAATAATGATGCCAGGTTCCTTTACCGTTCGCCCCAAATCCAAACACATTGACCTACACAGAAGACACCATTAGTGTGAGACCTGTGTCACTGCTGAGAGATAGAGAAAAGATTTGTTACCTCATCACAGATGTGTATGGCAAACATCAAAGCCAGGAAACCTGTGGACGGATAGGACCTTCGAGCTTTGATATGCAGCCATGTGTTGTGCACATAGTGCATGAAAGCCGGATGCATAACCATTGCCTGTAAGACAGTGTGATGCTTCAGAAATGCATCCCTTACAAAACATCCCCAAACAATGCCAGAAATAATGATGTTGCTGCTTTGTTTCAGCAGTTTGATATTCAATAACTTAAATATCATTCATTCGAGTCAAATTGCCTGATTTTATGTGACGGGCTGTAATATTAAAAAAATGTTTTTATATACAATCTAATACATCCCATTCCTTTCTCTTGTAAAGAACCACAAAGCGTACAACATCTTTCCTGCTTACTGCCTACATGTATTGTTTGCACCCAAAATGAGTTCCTGGGGCAGCTCACCTTGTTCTTATTGGCTTGCAGCTTGTCTATAACTTTGAACCGTGTTCTGATGAGAAATTCAGAAACAAAAACATGAGTCAAACAAATAATATACAACAATATACATATACAATATACAACAATACACAAATAATATACAACAATATACATATACAATATACAACAATGCACAAATAATATACAACAATAATATACGTGTGCAGACAGTTCATTCAGTTTGACACGTGTTCTGTCACCGTTTAATGGTTCCAGTGGAGAGAGCGCTGGTCACCCATTGGATGTCCAGCGTTTTAAAGGGTAACAGCACCAGGTGGGTGGAGTTGTCCAGGTGGACGGCACTTTCCGGGTACAAAATTCGGTGGGTGGTCTTGTATCCCACATCATTTTCAAAGCCTTTGACCGGTGCCTTGTTCATTCTGATGAGAATGGGAGACGAAATATTTAGTTGTGTATCATAAGTTTCCTCTTGATTAAATTAAGAGTCTCAAACCCGAGGCCCATAGAGCTGCAGAGTTCTGCTCCAACTGAAGCAGGTAACCAAGGTCTCTGGAACGGACACAAACATCCACACAGGTGTGTTGGAGTTAAACTCTGCAGGCATCCAGGGACATGGACTGGAGACCTGTTTTAACCATGAGAATAAAGGCATTTACCTTATTACAAAGTCATTGCTGTCTATGAGAGGACCATAGTGGGATTCTAAAAGGTTTCCAGAGTTCCCAACCACAGCACACGTTCTACAGCGCCGTGGCCCAGCATCTCTGTAGTGCTCTTCTCCAGGAATGACCTCAAACAGCTCCTTAATCACCTGTGAGTATTCAGCCTTGCTCTTGGTAGACTGTAGATGCTGTGGACAGATGAGGAGTTCATATTACCTCACGGAGGTGCAGATCAGAATCATACTGTAAATCATCAAAAACTGAACTGGTCACGATCACTTTTTTCTGGGTTACAGTGGTGATACTGGTGATGGGACTGATATGATCTGAACAAAGTCAGTGTTTGGAATGTGTCGCATGACATACCTGCCACCAGTTGAAGATGTCTCCTGGCAGTTCACTGTTATTGGCTGAGAGGAGAGGTGGGATTTCGTCCCTGTAGCGTTCATTAAACCACTGGTCATCAGTGGCAGTCAGACAACGTTCTACACACGCACACGGTTCTTCATGAAAGAAACGTTCCATCATGCTGTTGTTGACCATATGTATTAACTGATGATATGGGACTTTATTGAGGGTGAAGGTGCAGATGGCAGCACTCAGCAGAATGATCACACACACCAGTTTTTGGAACGAAAACCTCATGTTTGAAGCTAAAGGGTTTTTGATGTGTGATGTTGAGGGGGTTTGGACGGAACATCAACAATAAGTCCCAGAAATCTGAATGATGAAGAACAAATAAAGAACAATGTGTTGAAAGACATTACACTCTTGGAAATAAGGGTTCTTTACAGCTATGAAGTTCATACCACAGAACCAAAGAAGAACCATTTTAGTTCCTCAAGAACCATTCAGTCAAGCAGCCATTTCATATTTTTTTTCACCCTTTCTCGCAAAGAACCTTTAGTGAAACAGAATTGTTCTATGGATGGCACGTTTCTTTATGGAACCATACAGCTCAACAGAGAACTTTTATATCCTGATCACAGAATAATACAGGTCAGAACAGTAATGATAGGCTCTATTAGATACAATCACCACACAATTTTGTTACAACCACCTGCAGACTCCAACGTTTAAATCAACCTTTTCAATAATATCATTCAGTGAAGTTGCAAGAGAAAATGACTGAAGATTAAATATGATGTACCTGGACAGGAACCAAATGATATGTGACACTAATCATTAACTTTTCAATGGCAAACGAAACAATAAGCAAATGTTCTCCATGAACAACACGCCACTGTTTAGTGACTATATCACGTTAAAAAGCAGCAGTGGTTACGATCACCAGCAGTTCAAATGCGTTCAATCTGTCTGACTTGCTTTATAACACAACATATAATACAAGAAAGGGTGAGATAACATGAGCTGATAAGCGTTAGGAAAACTAAAAATTACAGACAATAATATGAATCATATAACAAGCAATAGTAACTAGGACCGCCGACACAGCACATTAACAAACTAGCAACTAGTTCACGACTATCAACCCAAACACTTCTCTGAATGAACGTTGACTACAGAATAAAAGCACCAGTCGGTGCGTTTCAATAGAACCGTCCGTAAGTAACATCATTAAACGATGAAGGAGTAACAAACGCGCACCTGTCGGAGCGTCGGTCCGTCCGGCGCGCGGCGGGATGTGATTCTGTCGGTGGAGGCGGTGGAGCCGGCAGCCTGAACCGGTTAGAGCGGATTGAAGCCTCGCATTTTTATGACCTGCTGTGGGACAAAGGACACGAACATCGTGTTTTATTTTACCATTATAAATCGTAAAATGAGTCTCATTCACGGCATAATAAACATTGACCTGATAAGTGCAGTTAAAATGTTAATAATTGAAAGAGGCCCGGCAAACGTATTCATTACAGCTTTAAGTTTTACTTTCAGCATTCAAATGTTATTTATTTGATCCTTTATTATAAAAACTCAAAAAATATTGGCCATTTAAGTTAATATTGTTAAATGTATTAAAATTATACGTGTAGGACGTTCGCACGTTTAAGGCGTTAGAACCTGTCTAACTGGTTTCACTGGTTAATTTAATGTGATGTAATTGGTAATGAGAGATTTAACGAGTCCATCAACACGCACTGATTCGGCAGAAACTAGCCGAACACGCACAAGTTCCGCATCTACCCGACTAACCAGAACCACCATCTGGGCAGATTCTGTTACTGATAAAAGTTCCGTCTGTATGTTGATTTAACGCATCTGTGTGAATATCGGCTGGTTGACAAAATGTTAAACGCGCTTTATTTGGACAAAAGCGACAGAAAAATAAAAACGTGTGTTTTATAACACATCTAACACACTTACTCTGTGGGAAACGTCACTATGATGACGTGATAACCAGCTACGTTGCACTAAACTGTGGCTCGTTGATGACGTTGCACTTACGTACAGTTCACTGTAACTTCACAAACATGTTGCTTCCCATTTATATTTCCTATCATAATTAGAAGAATGCGAGAGATGTGTGTAATTCGTAATTCTTGTCAAGCTCTTGAATCATCTAGTGAGTCACTAGGGCTGGATTTTTATTACAGCCTAAATCACTTTAAAGGAAGAAGTCAGTCATTATTAAATCCATGTAAGGCTTTACTGTGCGTTTTGTATCTCGAGATTTATCGCTTCTTTGTTTCTTCTCACAATGTAAGTCGCTTTGGACAAAATTACGTCTGCCAAATGCCTAAATGTAATGTAAGTGATAATCGGTAATACTTAAATACTAACTTATAACTAAAACTAACTAATACTTAAAGCTTCTCTCCGGTGGCATCGACCAGCAGGTTAAACAGGTTTAACTAGTTGAGGGTCACACACATCCTCCTCATTTGAAGAGTCAGTAGTCAAGATAAAAAGACGATGATCTGCCCATTATTGAATATTCATAGGCACAGAAGCTTAATTCAGCAGGACATATGAGAAATCACTCCATGCACTTCTTATCCGCGTAAGGTTAGTGTTTATATCGTTTTATAATCAGTGATACGTCACCATTAAACTTCATTATAGCGTTAATAATAAAAATACCTATTATTATTGCTAATACGAGTGAATATTATCATCATTAATATTGCATCGATTACGTATTTATTTATTAACTTCCACTGCTGTCCACTACTGTCGTATGTCAGTTACATTCGACAAGCTGAAACTTTTCTTCCTCTTATTTGGTGAGACTTTAGTATTTACTCTTGCTGTTGGTTCTTTGACTCGTTATATAGGGCTGATCGTCGTATCCAAACAGTTTTCCGCTTTAACACCAGAGTTATATCTGTTTAAAGCCCATCACTCGTCAGCTGGTAACACTTTAAAGGTCGGATTTTAAACAAGTAAGAATTGTTAAATGAAACATTAGACGAAGAATTACAGTATTTCTGTGAGTAACAGAAACTGTATTGGTCCAGGAACACAAGGATGAACAGACAGGGACTGCGGTGCGTTACTGTGTTTCTGAGCTTCATGAGCATCTACCTGTTTCTCTACACCACCACCTCCCCGATGGTTTTCAGCGACGAGCCTGAAGAGATGTTTGCAGAAAGCTCGTGCTCTTGTAAGACATGCGTGAGGGACTTTCTAGAGGACGAGTGGTTCGTATATCGATACAACCCCACCGTCCCTCCTCTGCTCAACAGAGACAACAGCGGGCTGAGAAAAGACATCTATCGCTGGTGGATGGTACGCGACCCGCTTTACACTTTAACCACTTTAGAGAAATGCGCATGATTATTTTAACACTAGCACAAAATATACTTCCTGTTATTTGCTGAAAGTGTCATTGCAGTCAAATGAGGAATTTCCTGAAATTGTGTTTCACTTATCGTGATCATCTTTGCGAAGTAAACCTGAAATACTGCTGATGTTTGTACAGGGTCTGCAACGCTCTTCTTTCAGAGTCAACTACACTGAAGTGGTGGACCAGATGTTTACACTCTTCCCTGATGAAGATCATTACTCAGACTCCGGTCCGGACCGCTGCAGAACCTGTGCTGTGGTCGGGAACTCTGGCAACCTTCTGGGATCCCATTATGGACCTCTCATAGACTTCCATGATATCGTCATTAGGTACGTCACGTGCATCACTGACAAATTTGCATCACAAAATATTGGCTACTGTTCAAAAAATGGCACTAGTACAGATCAACCACAGGCAAGTTTAATGTTTACAGTATGAAGTACAGTAACTGCGGCGACACTATTGACGTGGACATTAACAGTGCAGCTATTAGGTCACTATTAAAGGCTTAACGACGCAGCGGTCTCGGGTTCGAGGCAAGATTTGCATGTGTTCACAGAACGTATGCAAACGGCCTGTAAAGCGCACATACCTGTGACAGGAAGCCGAGGACTGAACGACGCGCCGCGATAACATCTGCAGAGCAACACACGCTCCGCTGGGCTGCGTCACTTAGTTACCGTTGCTAACGCTGTAAAGGTAGCAACGCGCGTGGGGACGCGTCAGTGTCACGCAACACGCTGCGTGTCTATTCCTGTAATGGCCTCGGGCTGCGGTTCAATCCGGCGCTTATGGGCGATCTTTTGTAAAACGCTTAACATCTAAGCTGCACACAACACATCACGATTGTCTGAGTAAAACACAATGTACCAGTGGCAAAGCTGCTATCTGTCCCTTCACAGTTCTTGCTATAGTTGTTTTATATGCAAGAGTAACTGTTTATAACACATCTAGTGATTCTAATAAGATTTGATGTGAGAATATGCCAATGAAACGCAATTAAACCTTTCATTGGTACATAATCATTCAGTTCCAGCTGTTCTTCCAATACCTTCAGCAATGGCGCTTCTCATGTAACCTTATGCACTGTTTAACTCTCTCAGGATAAATAAGGGCCCAACAAAAAACTACGAGAAGGATGTAGGTTCTAAAACCACTCACCGGATTCTGTATCCTGAGAGCGCAGTGGACCTGGACAACTCCACACACCTGGTGCTCTTTCCCTTTAAAATCCGGGACATGCAGTGGCTTATAAGTACCTTCACCACTCGACACATCACACGGTCAGTGGTGAACTCACAGGTGCACTGAAATGAAAGAAAGAACCATATTGTCAGTTTCTGCATAATTTATTATCCTGTTTGTTCCTCAGCACATACATTCCAGTGAAACCTTTCATAAATGCAGACGAGAACAAGGTAAATAACACAGAGAATCAACACGAGTAATGGAACGCCAGATAATTAAACCCTGCAGTCAGAATTAACTCCTGTGGTTGGTTTTAAAGGTGATGGTGCTGCACCCTGCGTTTATTAAATATGTGTATGACAGCTGGCTGCAGAAACACGGCAGATATCCATCTACTGGCTTCATCACATTAATCTTTGCCCTTCACATCTGTGACGAGGTAAAACTGCTTAATTTATCACTGAAAGAGCTTCATTTTAAAGGTCACATCTGATTGCTCTGTGTGGCACACAGGTGAATGTTTTTGGGTTTGGAGCATCAAATGATGGGACGTGGCATCATTACTTTGACAAAAGTCACACTCACTATAAGGGTGGACCTCATGGTGGAGACTTTGAAAACAAAACAATGCATGAACTTCTTCAGAGAGGAAAGATTTCACTATATAAAGGGTACCGATAAGAAAGAGAAAAAACTGCTACTTGTTTGTTCCACACAACAACCTCCAACACGTGATCTGAAGATCCATCAGACAGAAGATGTTCAGAAGATTTAGGAGTGAGAAAAAGAGAATTATGTTTGTGGTTTAAACAAGCTATAAATGTTACATATTTAACAGTGCATCTCATGCAATATCATAACTGCTCATCGTTTAATCACAGTGTCAATTTCGAGTAAATCAATGAAGGTCTGAATGTTTGCTCTGCATCTCATCCTCACATCCTGAAGCAGAAAGGGAGCGGGGCATCAACATGGTTTGCTGCTTGCTATTGCGAGTCAGAAGTAGGTGGATGTTCTCCTGTGTTATACTGGACAGGTGTGATGGCTCATAGCTCATAGGGTTCATAGGGTCCGTATGCAAAGATTATTTTAAAAACGTAAAGCAGTTAAATGCCAGCGGTCTGTAAACATTTAAATGATAATGTTTAATGATAGTATATACTATACTATATGAATGTATAAAATAGATAACATTTAACATTATTTATAAGGAAATTAATTTACATATTTAAAAACAGTGATTCATCTATTTAAACTCTATGTAATCTGATTGCATCTGGGATGTTAAAGATTATATGAATGGCAGCGTATTTCTCTATTTCAATAAACCAAACTATTTATGCACAACGAGAGCAAGTTTTCTTCACACATACAGCTTTACCTCCACACAGCGTTCTCCATGTTCCTCCATGTTCCTCCATCTCCACAGGCCGAGGACGTGGAGCTGGAGAGATCCATACACACCGTCTTTATAAGAGGCTAAACAAACACATAAATATGTTAATACATAACCTCTGCGCTGCAGTCTAGAGGGGAGGGTTTCATTCAGGCCCAATAGACACGACAGACGGATTTACAGCCCGTGTTTTATCAGTAAAGCAGGCAGTGCGTGAGGAGCAAGGGTCGGCGTTACTCCTGCACACCGGAGCGCAGGTACGTCTCATTAACTCAACATTAATTAACACTAATATTAATGTGATGTTATGTTAATGTAACATTAATGTCATTCAGCCTCTGTCTTTCATTACTGTGTGCAGCTACACATCGCGTCCCGGGATCAGCGCGACTCCTCCGCTGGATGATATAGTCCCGCACCGACGTCAGCGCTCCGGCGGAGTGATACGCGA
>JBAJNP010015359.1:0-10027 GCA_036877545.1 Yasuhikotakia modesta
ACATGTTTTACCCAAAGGCAGAGAGGAAAAAGGTGGAGAGGGTGAAACTGTTGATTCAGAATCTGCTCTGAATCCGTTCACACCCAGATCATCATCATTAATGTGTGACGCTAGATTGTGTGTCTCATTAAAAACACATCTTCAAATGATCAGGGTTAGTAAATGAACAAACATTGTGTGTCATGTGATTACAGAGAGATTCCACAGGCTCAGTATGAACTGTCCTGCTTTGACTTTAGCTCTGCAATGCTAACAGATGATTTATTCCCCGGAGGAAAACTGACTCCCTCATAACAGCTGATCTTTGCAAGATTTATTAAAACGCTATTTACCGGGGAAATTGCTGAATGAAGACATTAAACTGCTCAGATGTGGGTCCAGGAGAGCCTAAATCAAATACAGTGTATCATAATAACCTGACAGAGGAGATATTTTGTGTACACAGCGCAAATACCAGATGAAAGAAGATCTTTCATATGAGTGTGTAAACAATGTTGTTTCTTCTCAGAGAACTTTCTCAGACTGAGTTTCTCTCCCACAGGTGAAGAAAAGGTCAACAACCCAAACTGTCAGGCCAGCGGAGCAAACCAACAACATCCCCAGATATTCTGAACCGACCTGCCTGAGGAGAACTAAGACCACGTCCATTCTGCAGTGAGACATTCACTGAAGTCTATTGTTTGGTTGTGCCCATGATAAATTTGGAGGTTGGAGCACCATTGGGGACGAGGTGTGCTGTGTTTTGAGAAGCCATACTGACCACGTCTTGATTTTACTGTGTTGGAGTCCTCCTTATTTAAAAACAAGAAACGCTATTTAATTCAGTCTGCTGACTCTAAAACCTGCTGGAGGACAAATACTGGAGCTGTGCATTTCTGCCGGCTCTCCTGCGTCTCCTGAACGAGAACAAAAAACGTTTTTTTTAAATGGCTGTCAGCACTTTTGTTTTAATAAGAGAAACACAATAAAAGCGCTCGTCCGTTGGGTGTCACAAAGGTCTGATCTTGGCCTCTGCAGTAGAGGTACAGAGAGCAAAATATGAAGCACATTGGTTTTTAATACGTAAACACAGAGAGGTTACGAGTCACAGGCGGATGTATATGTTAAGCCAGCTATTAAAAGGAACATAAACGCATCTGTTTTGCATATTTGCCAATGTCATTTCAAACTGCAGTTGTGATTGGGTAACTCTTAGCAACATGGCTGCATTCATTAACATTAATAATTAGCATAATGTGTAATGAACACAATATTTTGTACTGCATTAATTAATATATTTATATTAATTTCAACGTATACATTTCTGTCTTTAGCATTAGTTAATGCAAACCAGCATGAATTAACAACAAACAATATTATATTTTTAGATTTTACATATCATTCAAAACAAATAAACAAGTGCTAATCATTTTAATAGTTAATTATTATTGATAAATTGATAAATATACTATTTAACGTTATTGGAAAGGGTGACGTTTACAAACAAAGAAGAAACTGCCAGAAACTGAGCAGATAACTTAGTGTGCAACTGCACGGTTAAAATAAGTGTCTGGATTGTAAATGACAGATGATAGTTTACTCAGAAATGTCTGGGAGGACAGGTGACAGCGTCTTAGCTGCTGGGATAGCAATAAACAAAGATGCTTGAAATGGAAATTAATTGGTAATTTTGTGAGGCTTTTGGGGTTTGAATTGTTTGGTGAATTCATGTGTGAATATGTGGCTGCACTGGTAAATAGTTTGGGCGACCTGCTGTCCAATTTAAATGATTTAAAACTCTGTCACAGCAGAGGAAAATCACTAAAGCCTGTAGCTGGATACGGCTTCTCATTATGGTCCACAAAGAGCGATTCTGGCCCTCAGGTAGTTGCTCCGCCGGCTGTCGCGTTGCAGCCAAGTCTGTAATGGTACTGTTGCACGGTTTATATCGCTTAAACATTCAGTTATTGACACCAGGAGAGCAGTGTGCGCTCTCTCAAGCACAAAGCGTATGTTAGAGCAGTGTTCACTGAATTCAATACCCTGTCAAAGTAATTTCAGGTTTTCCTGCCTCAGCTCACAGAGAGACAGCTTCTGATGCACAAAACACACAAATGATTTGATGGCAGCATCTCTTCAACTTTAATAATTGACTGTTTTTATTTGTCTTTTATGTGGATGACATGGGACCTATTTAAAGCACCATTTTTAAGTACTTTTTACTTTTTGTACTGTTTATTAAAGGGGCATTGGTGGCAGGATAACATGATCAACTGAAAATTTAAATTTTTATATCAAGTTAAAATTACATGACAATTAGTTAAATGATCTGATGGGGAAAGTTTTGACCTGTAAATATATTTTAAAAATAAACTAAGTACAACCTCTCTCTCGCTGTCTGTCAGATATACATTAACACACAAAAACACCTGGAAACTTTTGCATAGTTGTGATTGACTGACAGTACAGTCTAGTACAGTAAGTACAGTATATACAGTAAGTACTTTATAACTCTGTGATTCTCAAACCAGACAAAACACAAAAAGAATAGTTGTCTGGTCTTGAGATCAAGATTTGATCTTTATTTGTTGCTTTGGCAAATGCAAAGAAAAAACATCCACCCTGTGGTTTCCAGGGCAACGCTGTTTCCCCTCTGAGCACTGTATGTCTGGAAAGTTGATACAGCGCCTGAGCCGAGACGCTTTTCCTCTTTTTCCAGTCTGGGATTGAAATCAGAATGGTGTCTCAGATCTCATACACACTCTTGGCTCTGT
The DNA here is from genome assembly GCA_036877545.1 of Yasuhikotakia modesta. Lineage (NCBI taxonomy): Eukaryota > Metazoa > Chordata > Actinopteri > Cypriniformes > Botiidae > Yasuhikotakia > Yasuhikotakia modesta. The sequence continues at coordinate 2,754 of JBAJNP010015359.1, forward strand.
GAGGCTCATGAAAACGTTGAAATAACTCTCTTAACACCTGTGTGTACATATGTGTGTGGCGGTAATGCCCTTTCTCTAGTGTCATTTCCTGTGTGTGTGTGTGTGTGTGTTTTCCCAATAGGATGGTAAAAGTCACACACATCTACATTGTGGGAACCAGCTAGCAGCAAATTAATTATTATATATACTAAATGATAATTTGACAAATGCAAAATGTTTATGTAGGGGTTAGGTACAGAAGTACAGAAACCTAACACACGTGTCTGTTTGTGTGTCTGCTGAGGTAGAATAATTCAGAGGAGGCAGCAGAGGTCATGTTTGTCTTTTTGTTGGTGTGTGAGTGTCTGTGTTCATCTGAAGCAGTGAACAAAGGCTAAAAGCTTCTTTTTCCTGCAGAGATAAAAGGGCAAAAGGTTAAAGATCAGAATAATGGCATTTTCTATATGAGTGTGACATATAAAAGGATTGTCTTTTTTCTGTATATTAAAGTTTTTCTCTCTCTCCATGTGTTTCTCTCGCACCGTCACTCACCGACATGACAGACTGAGGTGTCGTCTCAGATTGTAGCACGGCCAGTTTTCTTGTTTCTCAGTTCTTTATGTTTGTCTGTGCAATATTTTAGCTGTGTTTCAATCCATGTCCTAGTTCCCTTTATAGCTTATAAAGACTTTAGTGCACTAAACATTAGATCAAAGCACACCCTACATCTCTTCCCACCTATTATTCAGCATCTCCCATTTAGTTGAATGTGTTGTTGTTTTTAAACTGCACTCTCCAGTCAGTACAGAAAATGAATTTTATTGGTAACTCCAAGTAAAACTTTGTAGATTGTACAGTATATTTTGGAAGTCTGCTGTGTCTGAGAGAAATAAATGTTTCTCTGTAGCAAAATGTGATTCAGCTGGTAATACATCACTATTAATCACCGGTCAAAGCCAATAAGAAGCCAGTTTGGAGAAAGCAAATAAATATGCTGCATTTAAGTGGGAGAACAGACAGAAATAGAACTTTTCTTGTGCCGTTGCTGGGAGATTCATTAAAAACAGAAGGTTTCCCACCTGTTTAAATGAGTTTTATTCTATGGCATTTAGATAAAGCTCAGTTAATAATTCCCAGGAAAATGAGAAAAGTGAAAAGGGGCAGTCAGTCGGATCAGACACTGGATTTGGAGAAAATTATTAAATAATCACCAAAAGATTAAAACAAGCCGGCCGTGGATGACAACAGCACAAAACAAAACAAATTACAAACCCTCAATATGCCCCTGGAAAGTATTGATTATTGTATGGGTCTGATCTTTACAATATTGTGAGTGTGTGTTGTTTTTCAAACATTAATACTATGGGACTCTTTCAGATTAGCCAATGTTCTCAGAACGTTCCCAGTTAGTTGGGAAGTGACATTTGTGGCTAACAATTTCTTAAATAATAGTATGGCCTTTAAGCAATTCAGTCCTCACTTAACATTCAAGAAAATCAGAGTTCAAATCTCAAATTAATTTCTCTGTTTTGTGTTCCACAGGATAGAAACAAAGGGGGTTGTGTCTACATGAAGCTAGGCAGATGATGAAAGACTGGATTGGAGTGGCCAAATTAAGACATATTATGTGTGATTTGTGTTACAGCGTTTTAGAAAATAGACAACACTACAACATTTGTGATCAAAACTCTTTTGATCGGCTGTGACATATCTGCATGCACCCAACTCTGTAAAGGATTATTTTCACTCTGTAACTGTAATTCCTTTGAATTTGTCTCCTGAGTGAACTCAACTCTGTGGCTTTTCATCGTACGGCGCGGCAGGTATGCACCACAACGGATGTGTAATGTGACGCCGTTCTGTGCTTTTTAGCTTTACTTTCAAAAACGAGTAGAAGACGAGTGCAAACAATAAAACCAAAAACGAGAGGTAGCATTTCTACCAGAGTCTGATGTAAACTCTTGTTTGTTGTTTAATTTTATGAATTCACGTCATTCCATACTGAAATCTCTCCTACACTTTTACTGCACTCCAATATTCTTTGTTTATTGTCTTTGTTTATCGTTTTTCTGTCCTCCTTGTTACAGTCACATAGTTTCAGGTCCTGATGGAGCCACGCTGCTGATGTGTTGAATCTAAAGCTGTCCTGCAGAGCAACTCGAACCTGCGGCCCTAATGGACAGTTTGGGGGAAGCGGATTGGTGTATCCGCTCAGTGCTGTCGGTCGTGTTCGTCCATCCTGACTCCTGCTTCTGTTCTGTTCCTGTGTTAATGGTCTTGCAGCATCCATCTTTCTGGCTATCGTCTGTCTAATTGCCGCCTGTGTCAGCGGAGGCCGTATTCAGCCGGGGGAAACGGCCAAATGAGAGACACATCAGAGCAGAGCAGAGGCCATGACAGGGAAGATAAAAGTCTTCTGTTTACTTATTTCACACATATCATGTGTTTGTGGTGGAAACTGTGCAATGGAGACCTTGACATATCAAAACCAAGACGCGGCTCAGATTCACACACAGATCATTAGGGCCTTAAAATGGCATAAATGTGGCCCACACACTCAGCATCCAACGGTCTGAGGGCAATTCTTTTAGCTATGTCATATGGAAAAAAACAGCACAATAGCAGTAAAGGATTTTGAGAAGCTACCAATGAACCACACTGACCAATATGTGCCTTTTAGATGTGGCATTTAGACCAACAGACAAATACAGCAAAAGCTATAAATACCACAGATAATTCATGTGGCATAGTCAAAGTACAGTTTATGGGTCAATGATAAACAAGAATGGTAGAGACTATAAGTCTTTTGTAACACACATGCCTAGTTCTTAGAAATGTTTTCTTTGTGTTGTTTTTGGAAAACGTTCCTGAAATTTCCTACAATAAATCTGACCACCATCCAAGTACAATACAATACAAGCATATGCAATACAATACAAGCATATGCAATACAATACAAGCATATATTCTTGTAATTCTTCATTTGCAACAACCTTTTTCAGCTTTTACGTAATACCCCAAAATGGCTCATGACGTCATCTGTCGTAAAGTCTTGTATACGTAAGCCGCAAGGACTCAGTCGTCATTACAAAACCGAGTTACTGTGGGACCCGTTGATAAAAATGAGATTTAAAGATGAAATTAAACAGTTATTGTGATATAATGGACATATTTTATAATATAAATGACCCTGGACAGATACGTAAGGCTGCATTGATAGTGTTTAATGCTCCGTAAAGCTACTGCGCAAAACTACGCAAATTACGGACCTACGCAAAATGTATTAAAACACAATATTATTTAAATATGAATAAATATAGATGCGTGGGTTATGCATTAAACATGATTTCAGTTTTTTAAAATAATATTTATACTGTAACTTTATTATAGTGAAGCAAGGTGAACATACGGGGCTTTAACTCTCTATGGCAACCGAACTTCTGGCAGCAGACCTTAGCAACCCGGACGGAAAGGGGACCAATGCGACGCCGCAGATAAGTTGCATGATTTTAAACAGGTTTATTATAAAGTCTAGGTTTAAATGTAACATAGAGATGGGTAATAAAATTACCTGAAAACGGATGTTTACGGTAAAACACACCACGAGGAACTCAGTGGTGAGCTTGTTTAATTCATACTCGTGTGTTAAATATGATTTAATATGCATTTTAATATGCATTTTAATATGGACTTTAATATGCATTTTAATATGCATTTTAATATGCACTTTAAAATGCATTTAATGCTTAACGGGACGCGACATTAAATGAAAACACACCGGAAGTGATCCCAACAAACGTAAATACTGTCACTGTTTAGTGTTTGTGTAAAAACTATTTTTGTTATGTTGTGCAGCGCTTGTGTTGATATAAATGCCATGCTGTTGATGTATTGTGTCTGTGTCTGGCTTGTGTTAGTGTTCAAAATCTCATAAATGCTGCCTTCGTAGGCATTATGCTTAATGTTTGCCCTACAGTTTCTGTCATCTAGATTGTTGGATGCAATGTAAGATGTGATCTGATGTGATCTGATGCGATCTGATGCATGATGGTTGCTGTTTGTTAAGTCATTCACTGCTTGGATGTTGGGGTAGTTGTCTTTGGTTTGGGACAGAGCCCATAAGTGCGCACCTGTCAGGGTAGTGCACTTACCATACCCAATACTACCTTAGCTTTTGCAGAACACAAATATTTGTCACTTTAAAATGCAGTTTCTGCTGGTTTTAGAAGTTAGTTTCAATGCAATCGCATTTTCCCCACACAGCTGAAAGTTACTCATCATTTCCATGCCCCCAACATCACCCTTATCAGTGCATGCTGGGGTACAATTGTCCTAAATGGGCTTTTCTTGTGATAGCATCAGTTTAAACTGACAGATCTTATTGGTCTACTGAAGAAAGTATTTTCTCATTTTAAAATGCAATTGAATCTAGGCTGGTTTGAGTGAGTTTTTCCTAAACCAAGCATATTAAAATTAAAATGGTATTTATACATTACCCTCATGAACTGTCCCTTTGCAGATGTATCTGACATATTACGCTCTAGCTAACTTTGCCTTCTTAAAAAAATCAGTTTTGTATCATATCAGCTTCTTTTGTGCTATTTTAGGGTTGTGGTTTTGGGCTTAAATCTCTATTTCCACAACTGTTAACATTTGACAGGGGATTAATATGCACACACAGGTTTCTAACCTACTGTCACCCCACTAATGAGCGTCTATACCTGCATGTGAGTAATTAATTACCCTCAACTCGTGGCTAAACCCTCACTCCTGTGCTTAAACTGACCTAAATTTCCCCCATGTGCTTATTAAGGTTTTGATCTAAGACACGGTCCCTCACAGGAGATGTTGAGTGCTGTTAAGGGCATGTCTGTTAATTTATGACTGTTCCTCATTATAGCCATCAACTCACATCAGTGTGACAAGTAGTTCACTCAAAGTTTAAATTATAAATCTTTCCTAGAGCCAAACAGCTGTTTGGTTTGCTCATTGACCTGTTCAGAAGGTGTGAATATAATTTAAGGAGTACCCAGCCCTCCCTGAGCAGTTTCTTCAAGGACATGAAGTTGCCATGTCAGGAATTGTCACAGTTAGTTTAAGATTTGGACAAATATAAAAGGGATAATTCAGTCAGGCATGTAATTCTGTAAGTATTTATTTGCTCACACCAATAAGATGTTCTTGCTTAGGTGAAAAGAGATTTTTTTAGACCTATTTGATTGTTTTTTTTCTGTGAAGAAAAAAGATATATTGAAAAATGTCTCAGTGGTTTTGTCTATTTAATAGAAGTCAATGGGTGACACTGTTGTTTGGTTAGCGATACAATTCAAAGTATCTTCTTTTATGATCCTCAGAAGCAGGTTTGGAATGACATCAGGGTGAATAAATGATGGAAGACTATCCCTTTAAGACTTTATATTGGGGATTTAAAAAAGGCTCTTGATTATAACTTTGTTTTGTAAAAATGGCGAGATTAGACTAATGGACAGTGAAAAATTCTTTCAGCTCGGCTTGTTAAAATGAGATGTGGGATGTGAAGTACCATTAAACAGTAAAGTGATGATTACAGCAGAAATAAAAAGCCTGTTAATGGCATGCAGATTATGTTTATCTGAGCGTTTTAACATCACTGTAGACGCAGTCCTGTTTCAGAGCTGCTAACCTACAGTACGTTGACACATCAGCCCACACGTTCTACCAGCTGCATTAAGCCTTACAGGTGTTACAGGCACTGTATTCTTGCAGCATAACATTAGTAAAATGTTTTTTGAAAGTTATATATCATATATCAAAAATTTATTCTTAAGTTCTTAGTGGAACGTTTTTAAAAACGTTATGGAATTAAAAAATGTTGGAATAATGTTTCAGCAATGTAATCCAAGCCGGATGTTTTCAGCTGGATCTACTGTTGAGTGGGAAATGTGCTTAGAGGCATGTTCGTCTGTTATCACGCCACAATTAGTATGGGAACTCGACAACGCCCTTGCGTTGGCATTCCCTGACATCCATAAAACCAATTCATAATTGGTTTATTTGCATGCCTGCTGCTGCCTTAGTCAAAATGTGCTACAACAGCAGTTTCACACCACCTGTCTGAAGTATATTATATTGTACAGGAGAGAAACCTGTCAGTAGAACCTTTTACCAAGAAATCCTAATTGTAAACACTAAATGTTTGCTTAGTTGTCTTATGTGAGTATCTTCTTGATCATTTGCTGTGATGTTATGGTGTTTTAAAAGCCCTTCTTATACTTGTTTGTCCATTGGCTTTGACTTGTGAGGCAGAAAGCCAATTGCTTCCATTTTCACCCAGGGTCTGTGACTTCTTCACTTCCTGTGGGCCATAAACAATGTCCCATCAAGGCCCCCCCAAAGCCCAGCTACTTACACTGGACATTTAGCATCCCTCCAACACACACCACTGACCCCAGATCTGCCTCTAACACTATTAATATATCTTCCGCTGTTTGGTCCGTTCGCTGCCATCGCTGATGTATAGTCAGGCGGTACGGTAAGCAGCGGGGTTTGCTGAGAGCAGCAAGGCCATTTGACGCCTTAAATGCCAAGAGTCTTGAAGCACACAGGCTTATTATGCTGCCAGGTATTTGTGGTCATAGAAACTGAATCAATACAAGGCCTTGTTTCTCTCTCTTCTCTTCCATTTATTCTGTCACGTTGGATGAGTGGAAGACGTATTATACCGCTCACAGAGGTCCTCACCTCTCTTTAGAGAAACGCATCAACACACAGATGCTAGCAATGAAAGGAACTCACAAAGACAGAGGAGAACGAGACAAAGTAAATAAATAGAGTTTCATTGCGTGACAGTTGTAATGTTTGTGGTTTATCTACAGCTGGAGAGGATAAAGGCTTCGCTCACCAGTGATGTCATGAGTGAGCGTTTGTAGTTTGGGTCAAAGTTATACTGCAGAAAGTATGTTTACAGATTTTGTTTTGTTCAAATAGATTGGTTAAAGTGTTAAAGAGCAAATCTGATGTGGGCTACAGCGAGTTTTCTAAGAGTTAAATATTTAAGCGTGGTTGTAAGTGAGGAAATAGTTCAGTTTTGAAATAGCGTTTCTGGTCTGGTTTTTGTGACATTGTTCTAGTTCTGCCAACAATCAGTTATTGATATTTATTGGTCCTGATTGGCTGTTTTTTTGACATTTTTTAATTCAGTCTGAACAGACCAATTACCTGATGCTTGAAAGTTATGCTGTTAATACACGTATGAATTGAATTATTCAATTGTGTGCCTTTTCAGTATAAATTAAACATCAATCCCAGAATCCTCC
>JBAJNP010015360.1:0-10026 GCA_036877545.1 Yasuhikotakia modesta
AAATAAACACACTGATAACACTGAGGAATAAAAAGTGTTATTCCTAAATTAACAGAATTTGTATGTCATAATTAATTAATACATTAGCATTGATTATTATTAGATGAACACAACTCTTAACCTTACAGAGATCATTGGAGTCATGGCAACATGCCACATCAATGGTAATGAATGTCTTTTGAAATCAAAGTTTTCTGGTAAGGTTCACAGACACAGGGATTTTGAAAGCACTCCTGCCTGGAGCTTTTAAGACTCCAGTCATTCAGGTCTTATAGTTCTATCTTTTATGACAGGGCACACAGGTGAGTCTCCACAGATCAGCACTGCTGGTGAACTTCAAATGGCTGAAATACTGTACTTTACTCATCTGCATGCAAATATATGGGTGGAAACTACAACTGAGTAGAGAATACTAAAGAGAATGAATATTAGCCTCGCACATCTATAATAATACTGCCAGCCTTTTGATAAGGACTGCATTTCCATATATCGCAGAACAGAAAACGAAAATCAATCACTAGGTCAACACAACATAAACTGAGAATGAGATTGTGTCGATTACATCATGTTATTCAAAATGCATATCTTTTGTTACTAGGAACTGAAATCGATTCAGCGACTGCAGGTTTATCTAAATAACAATAAAACCACATTTAAATGGGTTTAATTGACTACAGGTTGTGCATAAATCTGAAAGTAATGCTTTAGAATAAACTCATAATACTTCAGCGATCATACGTTTCCGATTAATGAATCGGCAAAGCTCCACAAATGTTTTCACCACGATGAGGATCAAGATAAATCTTTTTGGCAAATTGAAGCAATTCCCTAGCCAACATCATGTAATTGTTTCCTTATTTGACCATTCAGCTTAAAGCCACATAAAAAAAGAGCTATAACAAAATCATAGGCATATTTTTGGGCAAATGTACATTCAGCAACAGAGCACAACACAATAGCACAACAACAACACACACACACACACAGAGTTAGCATTTAATAGTTGTCTGTTTTATGAGGGTGTGAGAAGGTCTCTTAAATGTTTGAATCTGTAGAAAATATAATATACAGTTGTTATAATTATAGTAAAGTTATAAGTTCATTGTAACACTTTTACTTGTTTCATTTTTTTCAATTAATAATTAACGTTTAATTTTACATGCATTACAGCAGAATTGTCCTTTTTCTGAAATTAAGAGGGTTCACAGTAATCTGTGCTGGAAATATTTTCATTAGACATTACATGTCTCACATCTCACGTTTTTAGTTGTACTTTATTTCAAAATATTTGTTAAGCGGCGCAAATTATGGGCAACTGGAAACTATTGTATTTTTTTTTTAAGTAAATGTCATTTTCACTTAATAAATGATTTGCGCTTACGTCACTCTTTATAATGGATTTTATTTCAGGCTGAAAATATAAAAGTTGTAAGTGCTTTTCAAAATAAAAATCAAACAGTATATACTGTAGACCATAAACAGAATCACACTACACAAAAAGCTGTTAGTCAATGAGATCTTTGAATGTCAGGCCCTCATTAGTGGTCAAACCCGAGACCCTCTCTTTTGATGCTCTCTGAAGAGAAACTCCGAACACAGAAAGCTTTATTCCTTTAACATGATTAGTTTAATTGATTTCTATGTCATTTCAGGCATTACTGGAAATCTCTACCAAAAATTGGCTTTGAAAAACCCAAGACTAACAGTTTTGATCAGTGACTGAATGAAGAGAATGGAATATAATGCTATAGTTTGAAATGCAAAGGTTACATCATGACAGTGGGCATGCTTATGGGTGGGAAAGCCAATCAGAACAAACTCTGTGATGATAAGTGGTCTGATGGAACACTAATAGGACTGCAACCGCATATCATGACGTCTTTACCAGAAAGGGCCATGAAGAGGGAGGCTCTGGAAAATCACATTGCCAGTCAGTAAACTACTCTAAAGTTTTAAAAACCAGAGTCTTAATATAAAACAGACCATACAGCAGCACTGGCCCATAAAGAAAGGAAGAAACGATGAGGAAGAGTTTTAAGTCTACAAATTTCTTACACCTCAGCAATTATGCGACAAGTCCAGTTAAATGTTAAATACATTAGAAACACTTCACGCAAAATACTTTGTGTAGCTTTAGTACCAATAGCCCAAGCCGCTTTAAATCTGCAAGAAAACAACAAGCATGATAGACAGCAATTTTTTCAGTTTCTCGAAACAGTTATGAACAAGTTGAAATTTTTTCCTAATCTACTAAAACATTTGCATTACACATTTTTGTGCTCTGGTTTTTCTTGTCATCTTCAGAATATGTGCCACCAATATTATCCACAGGATTTAGTACAAAACAACACTAATATTTAATATTATGCTCATATTGATTTGTACTTTTTTGTTCAAGGTATTCTATTTAACTAAGTTTTGAATATAACTTTCCTTGTCATATTCAAAGCTATTTAATGACTGTATGACAAATGTTAAAGGCAGATTATAAAAATAGCCTTCAAACGTTTTCTTTTTCTTCTGGCCAAATAGAAAGAAAAAAATGATTAATGAATGTATCCATTAAAAATATAAAAAATAAATGAATTGCTTGTTAAGTTTGAACTTCACTAATTTAGTTATTCAAAACAGTTTTTAATTATCAGTATTCATTTTTTTAAAAATCACTGAATCCTTTTCTCCATGTTCATCCATGTTCATCCATGTTCAATCTTACAGTGAACAAACAACTATGCTGTACATGTCCCTGCATACAAAGATATAAAGCTAAATATAATAAAATATAATTAAATCACAGTGGACAGTTAGAAACTTGACTTTATTATATTCTAAGATCTTAAGAACAAATCTGCTGAAATAAAGACTGCCGGGCCTGTTTTCCTTCAGCGGTCAACTAATAAGCCCACAGTACAAGTGACTGCAACAATGTGTTTGACATCTAAGATGTAACAGGAGATGTGGGATTAAACTGATCAAGGACGCTACCGTTTAAACACAGATGAATATTACCGTACATTCTGCACAGAACATGGATGAATGAAAACAGATCAAATACCAACTACTAAATAAAGGATAAATGGAAAAATATTTTCAGAAGTGAGAAGACACTTTTTCACAGTCATGTTATCCATGTAGACGTTTTCATAGGTTTACACGTAAATATCTTCAAGATATCTGGTTAGGAGCGATGAGAAAATAATTTTCAACAGAACCGTCTTTTGTGGACTGACATGTTTTCACCCTTAGAAAACAACATGAGCGATTTACAGCTGGGAGGTGATGCTGTCTTCACAATTATGTTTATGAGATTCAGGCAGATGCCAGATTCTCGCTGAGCTCTCCTGTCATTGTGGTGATTTTAATCAACAAAAGCTTCTGGCATTTCCTGTACTACGATATCGATAATGCACCTCCTCCCGGTCTAAACAATGGTGTTTAATAATCCTCATGTACTTAAAGGAACTCATTTGCAGCATTTGCATAGTGAAAGGCAGGGTATTAATGACTGGATCCACGCCAGCCAAGCCGTCACAAGGCAAAGCATCCTCCTTTGAAGCCCCATCGCTCTGAAAGCTTTTTACAAAATGTTTGAAGTGTCTGCCTGTGTAATAATGATTTATAATTCTCTTGAACTGATGCAAAATTTGCTGGTAAAAATAATTTTTGAAATAAAATAAATTGTGCCCGGAGGGTCAGGCTGGGTTTCAAAAGGAGATCACCCAGAAGCGGCAAATGATTTAATAAGCCAACAGTAACCAGAATGGCTGGATGGAGGGGCTAGAGTAGGATCAGGCATTTCAAAGTGTGTCTAATTAAAATCAGTTTATTAGTATGTCAATCTTTTCAGATGCAATCCAACAACCAAATATAAGTGTTGGGATGAGAAGAACCGCAGATGGACAGCACAGCTCACATTGAGGGTATGATGTTACATCCTTTGGAACTTTTCTATTGTAATTTGTACAAATATGCTTAAGACTCCACTTTGTATTATTTAAGCATAAACAAAAAGAAACATGTTATTTATAATTAAAAAATAAATACGTTTAAATACAAATATGCCCTATATAAAAATGTAAGTAAATATAGGCAAATAAACAACAAAAAAAAGTATAACAAAGTACTTTCAATATATGTAAACATTATTTAAAAATATAAAGTGTATATAAAATACACAGAATATATATATTCTATTTAGTGTTTAGCAATATTAAAAAACAAATTATAATAATAATAATATAAACATACAATTTCAAATTTTGAAAGAAAAAAAACTTAACTACCACCACTACCCTTCTTTCTCCTCAAGGAAACAGAAGATAAATGTTTAAATTCACTTTCATCAGTGTGACTGCATAGTTATCACAATCTGAAAGCATGTGGTTTAATTTTCATGCTGAATGTGTGCTGAAATTCTAGGGAGGTAACAACAGTAATTCTGGCAGTTTTTATAATCGTACTTACATTTATGATTATGGAGGAGGGGTGAGACATGCAAAAAGAAAATGACACAGGAAAGGAAAAAGATGCCAGTAGCCTGTAAGTGCAGTTACAAAAAGGGCCAGTAAATCGACAATTTATAAGAGCCCCAATTTTAATGGCTTGCCACTTATGGCAGGAAGGACCAATAGTGCAGTCTGAGAAGTAGTTTAGCACCCGGCAACAATACACTGAGTACAGTGGGTTTCACCCCAACAATTGAACCAGTACTTTGCTTATTATCTTTTAGTAAAACAGATCACCATATTCCCTGGGACACAAGAAGTACTGTCAACCTTGGCACCAAAAAAGCAGCTGCAGTTCTCTATAAAAATTAAACATAAAAAATATGTCCCTGTCTGAATATTTATGCCATTTTGTTGGTAAACATTTCCATTAAAAGAAGAAAACTGATATTTTGTAAAACTAATGAAAATAACTGAGGGAACATACGGCATTGTGATGATGAGATTCATTTTGGTTTAATCTATTCTGCTGCTAACTTCTGAACAGCTAAACAACTGAAAAAGGTGGGGGGAAAAATCTACAAACAATCTGTTGTTTGTAAAACACTGTGTCATTATCATCATAACACATTTTCTTTTCCTTTTCGGTGTAATCTCGAATTAAATGCTCTAGACACCCTCCCCCCAGATCACACTCGTGTTTACGTTCAAGTGTCGTGCCAGCGTGTACATAAATATATATTTCTAAGCGATGGGGAGTTGGTAACAAAGTGGCTGCATCTATAAGGACTGTAATCCCAAGAAACGCACTATAACCTCATGCTCTTCTTCATCCTCCCCTTTCATGTTAAATTCATGCTTTTGAAATGTGCTTTAGCCAACACACTAGATCCTCTGTGGCTAATGTCTCTTGTGCTCCCTCTCAAAAAATGCTTATGATTTCACAGGAGGGTTGGGGGAGGCCTCCTTCAAAAAAAAAAGAGAAGTATAAATCATCTTCCCCTGGAGCGCACAGAGGGACCTAAAGTAAACAAAGGTCAACAAAACCATGTCTTCGCTTATCCTTGTGCAAGTATCACAGTCCCATAAGCAAACACAGTCTGTTTAATTCAAGTGATTATCACAGACAAATAAGATCAAGTGTCTCTGTGTAACGAATGTATTATGGAACAGATGGATTAAAAAGGAATACAGAATAAAGATTATGTGCACTGCAGATACCAAGCACTGCTTGGTATTGATGTTTACGTATAATGTTAACTGATTTAGAAACACAGGTCGGCTAGCTTTATATGGCCACTAAGCCTGAATCAATTTGCATTCGGTAGCCTCATGTTGCAGTAAAACACCGCAGCTGTTGGCACTGTGATCTCTAAACTCAAAACATTACACTACAGAACAAAAACCAAATGTAGGCTTTTAAGAGAACACTCACAGTCAGTGTGTTGAGGTAACAGCAGCACACTTCCTTCAGGACGAGGTTTTCAAAATGAGTGATTTACTTAAAGAAACAGATATCTTAGATGTAATAACTGATAATTCATCATCCTCCATTGGAAATGTACTGGGGTTGTGAAAAATGCATGAATTACTAATTAATGAGGCATTCTGAGCAGATTTACATATTCATAAAGGTAGGGTTGAGTAATTGACACATGCATGAGAGAGCTGAGTGATGGTTTTGAGATAATAACACATGCCTTCATAGGAACCTTTATTTTTCTAAATTCTTCAAAAAGCAGAGGGAGTGAAGATGCTTTTAAATTTCCATTACGTATTCATTCTTCCCAAAAGAAATGCAGTCAAATGCTTTCAGAGATAAATACACTGAGGGAATGCAATGATGTGAAACAGTATGTAAAATTACATTTTGTGAAATATTGCCCTATACAGATTCTTCAAAAGTTCATTTAGCAAACGGATGTGCCCAACAACCATGCTTAGAAATTCGAAACATGTGACTGAATCCTAAAGTGAACACACAAATATGCTTTCAAAGACAAGTGAAGGAGAAAAAAGACAGAAAAATAAAGCATAACAAATGCATTTATGGTAACTACTAACTGCATACATACAGTCAATCATTTCCCACAACTTAAACTCAACAAAGTGTGCTAGGTGCTACCCTTCTAATCCACTGGAGAAAAAGCAAACTTAAATCCAGACGTCAACAAAGCACAATTACGTTTTAATCCTGTGGCACTTTCCCAAGTAACACCCATTTCCAAAAGTCCCTCATAACAATACTGAAATAAGGCAAGACCTCTCCGTTTTCCACAAATGTCTACCATTTCCTAAGGATGGTATATCCTGTGAAGACCTCTGAGATAGCTGATGAAAGGATCTGATTTATGGCGTCCCGTTGTGCCATGAGGTCAGCTTTTTGGAGACTCACTGCAGATGAGGCGGGTCCAAGAGGGTTTGGACAGGGTGAGCATGTATGTCACTCGGAAAACGTCTTTGCCATTGTTAAAAGACTTCTAACAAAAGCTTTCTGAAAGCTGACCCAAATATGGTGCATTAGAAGAGTACAAAAACATTCAGACGGTTCCTAGGCTTTCTTTACAGCTATGCACTGCCGAATGACAAGTTCAACAAAAACATGTTGAGTTTTTCACCCGGGCCTATTGTGTTCCCACATTAACTCCAAGCTGAGCTCTTTGAGCTTGTCCAGAGTTGTGTCTGGGCTTCATGGGCCTGCGATGGCTCTGTCAGCGGGTTTGGCCTCCACTACACACCACACCGTCTCCCTCAATGTCCTTTTCATTTGCAATCCCTTTTCTTTCTCCCCCCTCTCTCTAACTTGGCTTCCTTGCACACTGAAGCAAGCGACTGATGGGGCAAGAGAAAAGTTAAACAATTAAAGATGGACCTGTGAGCCAACTGTTTTGTGCATCAGGCTTCACGCCGAGAGGAAACCTTTGTGCTCACAGTTATTGTTTGGATGGAAAACGAAAGATCTTACTCTCAAAGCAAAAAGACTGTGAGCTCCCTTTCTGTGGTCGTTGTGAATAATATATCAAGGTGCCTGGATATAACAATCATTTGATTCCCACTGTGACTGGATGGATGTAATTATTGCAGAAACACAGTGAACCTGAAATGAAACTGGGAGAAATGCAGGAAAATGAGGTTTACGCAACATCTGGCAACTGCAGCCAATGGGAGACCAAAAACTAATTGCGAGTATAATGGTAGGTCTTGGTATTAAGTGAACCGAATAACAGGTGTCCTTATCAATCAGAAGCAGATGATCGCTATCAGACACGGGGGTCCTGACGGCAGAGGTGAAGTATCACAAATTAGGCATTGCTTTAGAAATGCTAAAGTTTGAGTTTAACCTTGCAGGACTTTTGGAAGGCACATCCGAGTACAGGAGAGGAGTTTTGGCAGAGGAACAGGAAGCCTGGTGGGTCCGCACATCTCGGGATGCTGGTACTCCACACTAATCCATTTTAAACCATCTGTGAAATTAGCAAGATTCCTTAAGTCCTTCACCTCCAAGGATTAAAAATGGCCCTGGCTCTGAGCTATCCATACATATGTACTGTATACCAAACTGGTGCTATAAATCACCCACTTTATGACAGACATGTTTGAAAACTTAACTACTTCAATTTCATTCACATCTTGCCTCTTATCTTTTGAGGTGCTTTTTGAAATCCCAAGAATTTTCACTTTGTGTTATGTCACATAAATAAGTGTCTCTTTTGTCACATACTCCCACTGCAAATTACCACAATCCCAACCTGAAAAGCAACACAAGGCACAACCAAGCTTCTAAAAAGTATGTCAAAAACAAACCGTTCTAAATAAAAAAGGAAGGAATTCAGGGCTCTAACATCTGTTGAATGGCAGTGTGGACAGGGATGTAAATAAAAGCCTTACATAGACAAAAGTTACCTGCGATGCCTCTGCGTACTGCATGCATAAACAGTCTAAAAGTGCAACTCTTCAGTGCTGCAAACCTTCAGCCAAAAGCCCTACAATGAAGTCATGAGTCAAGTCTAATGAGAAAATCAGATAAATAGCAGCTGGGCTCAGGGAAACAGCCCTCCCTGACTGATTCACTGGACTCAGTGGCAATAGCACAGAACCCAGGAGGAGCCGCCACTTCCAGAACAGTAAAATATTGTTCCAGACAACTCCCTCCAATGTTTAGCCATCAGAGCCATGAAATAACAGGCCTGTCGCCTCCGCGCAGCAATACAGTATTAATTATTATTTGCAGCCCAAACACCTACATGTTTGTACTAACACTCTGACAGTTCATCTAAACAGGACATTTAAAGGCTGAAACATCGGTCTCTAGGCTTACGAACATCCCACCTACTACAGCCCCCCTCACATTCATCCCACCACTGGCTCATGCGGAGAAATACAGGTCAGAAAACCAGCACAAATGGAAACGAGAATTATCATGTCTTATTTAAAGCAAAAACGTCTGCATGTGCGCACATACACTCGAAGAAACACAAGGGCAAATTTTCAATGCCAAGGCTGCTTTCAGGGCCAACGATTTGTAATGCAAGCTTTGTGAATTACAATAAGATTTATTGTGCAGCAATATATGTCTAATTTTCCATTTACCGCGGGACGCTTCAGCAGCAGAGAGCTGACACAGGCGTCTATTATACACACCACAGTTAAAATGTGGTTATTTTACGCATGCTCTCGGGGGAAGGAGCTTACTGTGCACTCTGGCATTGGACAAAAAATGATTGATGAAGATAACAAAAGGATCACATAAATGGTTTTCCAAAAATGTTTTGAAATAAGTTCTATTCCAGAACTGTCTTTTTTTTCTATGGCAAAGAGAACTTTACCAGAGTCATGCCAGAATTTTTTGTCTTTTTAATGCCAAGACAGTTACTCAAAAGATATTGACTGAAAATCCACTTTTTAATGCCCAATAACATATCAGAAACCATAAAGCAGCACAGCATATATTAGTAACCGTATAAAATATAAACACGTTTCACCTCACTTATGAAATCGTTTCTACACCTCAGTCAGAAAGCATTTATTTTTTGCACAATTTATTTTTTCTATGATTATTCAGAAGTAATTATTCATCACATAAAGCCGTGTCAAAGAGGTGAAACTGAAAGATCCAGTGGCTTGGATCCAAAAGATGAAAAAACCCATGCAGTTTAGAGGGCTTGATTTCCACCAGGACTTCCACTCTATTCCTGGCAGATGCTGCAGTCCGTCAGCAGGAGCACATATACATTAAGAATAGCCTCTAGTTTATGCACTTGCCTAATGTGTTTAGGAAGAATGTAGAAGAGATGGTCTCATCTAACCTTGGGCTTCCTCTATCTGAGCCAAAATGATGGACGGGTTATAGGTATCTGTCTTTGCATGATATACCCCAACAATCTGAAAACAACAGTTTAACAGTAGTTAAAATAAGTCAGCGTCTATCAAGGAAACAATAGTAACAATAGTAGCTATATCCCTGTGTAACCATGCTAATTATGAAATCACTATCATTTGGCTTGTTCTATAATGTATCCAGTGTGGTATATATATTTTTTAATGTATTGGTGTATGTTCCCATGTGTGTACACACACACAC
>JBAJNP010015361.1:0-10024 GCA_036877545.1 Yasuhikotakia modesta
CACACACACATCCATTTATAGAGATTTAAACAAAGAGAAGTGTGATGTCATGACACACAGTTACATATAAGTGACATACAGAATGGCGTCATGTGAGCTGTACCTTCAAAGGCTTCATTCATGCTCCACAGAGGGGAAAATTGCTAGCGAATTGCAATTTTATGTACTGTTAGATATCAGACAGATGATGAAGGTGAGAGAGGAGAGAAAGGGGCTCGGGAACAGGAAATGGGAGAAAGATAGACAAGGAATAAGTGGGAACTGACACAGAGGTTGTGTGAAATAGAGTCTTGATGACAGAACACAAGGCAGAACTCTGGAGTGACTGGAATAACACTGTGGCTGTAACTAGAACATTCCAATCAGAACCACAGTTTTAATAAGAGAACCATGTTTCTAGAACCTGCACACATGCATAGATTATACAAAACAAACCGCAGTTAACCACAAAATGTTAGTCTTGTATTTTCATTTGACAAACATGTCAAAGCATTATCAATTTTTTTGCTGTTATAACAATGTTTTGCAAAGGTAAACTAAAGTATCTGTTAAAACATCTAAACTGGGAGTTTTTTTAAGTCAACATGTTTAATGTTATTAAACCAACCAGACCACATTAGGTTACACTAGCGAGTCATTTTTAAGAGTCAAACCAGATTAGACAAGCTGGAAAACAGGGAGTTTTCCAGCTTGGAGTAGCCACAGGCAATACAGACAATAATGAGGGAGAAAATACATGCCATGCAAAAAGTATATAAACAAGCAAACAATAAAGATTAAACAAATTGGTTTAGGAGAAATTGTAGTCACAATTATTTACATAAACTGAAAAAAGTCAAAACTAAAGTTTACAAAGCACAGACCAGAGACATTTTCTTCCCTACATCTAGCCAACAACCACATACTACCAGCTTCAATGATAATAATGATAATAATATAAAGCTTTAATGCAATTTACTTTATGCAAGGCGGAAACATCATCTTGTATGTAGCCAACATAACCAGTTACTTAAAAACTATTCAATAATCTTGAGTTCCAACAGGGTCTAATTTACTTCCTTCAACTCAATGGGTCCATGTGGCCTTTGACACCTAACTTAGACTCGAAGTTACTCAAATCTGTGAATAGTCATGCTAGCTCATCTACTCATCTATAACTCATCTATAACTCATCACAAACAGATAAATTAACCTTGTTCATATAAGAACTGGCTTTATTATATGTTTATTGTATGTATTTTAAATAAGAAATTGCATTATACTGGGACTGAACGCTAGGTGTCGCTCTTACATACAGGTGGAATATCGCAGCTCGTGATTTCCCTTTGCAAACGTAACACACCTTGAACTTACCTTTATATCTTAGCTGGGAAAACGTTTCCCAGTAAATGCACCAACCGAAACGTGTCCAATACTGCTCACATGCAGCAGTATTAAAGTATATAGCTGATATTGTACGAATGCATGGACACATATGCACGTGCACGTTTTTACTGATCTAATAAAAGCACACTTTCTACATTGCGCTGTCTGATCCATTGCACTGGAAAGTTTCATTACTTGTGTTTTTAAAAAATAAACGTCAATGAAACCAAACGATTTGCGAAGTTCACAACAAAACACAAGCGGACGCGTGGATATGCTGTGGACGCGCCCGCTCGTGCTCGAGTGCGCATGCGCCATAATTAACCTAGGACGCGCAGTCATCTTTTATTTTGTAATGCAAAACCATAAGTTTTAAAAGTTGCAGAAGAGCGTTTTGTCATGTATTCAGTGTACAGTCTCACTGTCTATGAGAAGATCTGTGTAAAAAAACGACCACACATCAGTCTCAGATTGGTCATGTGGCACCAATGATTTCAAGGATAATGGCGTTAACGACACAAGCATAATTGACTATGAGATGCTGGAGAAACTGTAATGATGGTACTTAATAGAGCAATTATGCTCCATTATGATAACATCTCACCCAATAAGCTCCTATTATCATGAGTAAACGTGGGTGATGAAAACATCTGATCACATGCGAGTGGCTGCATATTAAACATTTAAGTGACCGTATATAGAAACATTCAGTTTAATGATTTAAGTGACTCAATTTCAACAACCTTGTTTGACTAATTCACACGTAAAACACTAATTTTGTAG
The DNA here is from genome assembly GCA_036877545.1 of Yasuhikotakia modesta. Taxonomy (NCBI): domain Eukaryota; kingdom Metazoa; phylum Chordata; class Actinopteri; order Cypriniformes; family Botiidae; genus Yasuhikotakia; species Yasuhikotakia modesta. The sequence goes on from JBAJNP010015361.1 coordinate 2,149, forward strand.
AGTTATGTTGTAAACACAGGTTATGATGGGTAAAGATTATTCTTAGTAAGTATTGCCTCAGATGTTGTCAAATTAACAAATTAAAAATAACAAATGAAATAATGCAGTAAATTCAAAATTACTGCAAGGTTTATAAACAAAAGTATATGAACGTATAATGTACAATGAGTTATATATATATATATATAACTCATTGTGCATTTTACTGTATATCTCACATATATATTACTGTATATCCCACATACATTCACACTATGTGCAAAGCAGTACACAGCAGTTAAACTGAATACCAGAGGAGGAATCTGATTCACTTGGGCACATGGGACCAAACAGCCACCGTGTGACTAAGCAGAGATTGTTTATCCTGCCTTTCTCTTGTATTCCAAGTCATCCATATCAAAACTGAGCTCCTGTCAATGTAATGAGACATTTATGCAACCAAGATGGCATCCACATACATCACTGGTGCATTCAAAGCAATGTACTGCTGTCCCTGCTGTCCCTGTAGAGGTTATTGCATAATACACTACTGAATACTCACAGATACAGGAAGGACATCAGCTTCTGATAAGACAGATATATAAGTAGATGAATGAATGAATGAATGAATGGACAGATACATAGATATATAGGTAGATGATAGAAGGACGGATGGATGGATGGATGGACAGATACATAGATATATAGGTAGATGAATGGATGGATTGATGGAGGAATAGACAGATAAGAAGGACGATGGATGGATGATGGATGGACGGATGGATGGATGATACATGATACACTGATACACTGACAAATACAGTAGGTAGATGAATGAAAGGATGAATCAAAGCATAGCTGAATGAACAGATACAACAACAGATTTATAGGTAGAATATTATAGATATAATATTATATATTTATGTACATTGTATCCTGTATATAAATAAACAAGTATGTACAGGTTACAATGTGTTTAGTATCATTTCAGCTCTATTATACAGCAGGTATATGTCATCCTGTATTAGAAGCAGCACTTAACATATCATAAGACTTATTAATAATTATTACTGAATATCAGTCAAACCAATTAACCAGATGATTAATACAATAATTCAGCAGAATGAGTCACAATAATAAATGCATTTTTCTGAAGGTACTGAAATAATTTCACACCATGAACATAAATATTACTGAATTTTACATAAATTTTACATAAATATTACTACAATTTGTTCAACCAGCCACAACATTTGTCAGTGTGAAGAATGTTTCTACAAGCAGATGAAATACAACCAAAAATACAAAGAAACAGGAAAAAACTAAACAGGGGAAAATGTTGCCTCTGTGGTCTGTGTGCACTTTGGTTAAAAGGGCATCTTTCAACTAAACTGGACTGCAGTTAGAAGACAAGTGTCATGTAAAAATTCACTCATAGATTTAAAGGGGCCATGTCCTATTTCCTCTTAAGGGAAATACATCACAACATGAAATGCACATGATATATTAACGAAATGTATTATTCCATAAACAACTGCTAGCCCAACATTCACAGAATTTATAACTGCCCTTTAGCTGAATTTGTCACATGCTATCGAATGATACGTCTGTCGCCACAAAGACTGTAAAATGTTTTTAAATTGACAAACTGTCGCTCTATATATTGTGAGTCACTCTTTGATGGATTTTTTTCAAGGTCATCGTCAGACTTTTACGGTCAAACCATTCCTGTCAGTGAAGATAAGTTACAGTATATTCACTGTCCAATTTCTTCATGATTAAGATCTTTTTCAAATTGATTTTAAAGAAGGTTTGAATAATAGACTCAATATTTATCTGCCATTAAACCCACAGGTTCATAATTTAAAGAAGCTTTTTTTTTTAAAAGCTTTCTAAAAATGTGCCTTTGTAAATTTTTCCTCAGAATATTATCACAGCAGACACAGACATTATAATGCTCTTCCATAGAGGGAAAATCAGGTTGCTCCCAAAATCCATATCTGCTCTGGGCCATGCCAAAAACAGGAGGATGGGCCACCTCAGAGTATTCCATAACAGCAGGGAATGGGATTCCATGTCAACAAGGCAGTGAAAAAATTCCTATTTTAGGTTCCTCACCACAGGTTTTCTGCTTTTATGAACTTGTTTTTGAGGCCCCAAGGTCAAAGCTGAACATGCCCGACCTGAAGTCAACAGAGAACAAATGAACTGTTCCACTCCCTGTGTCTGTCTGTAACTTCCTGTTTTGACAGGGACCGAACAGCGATGGTACCTCCTTTTAAACAAAACAATAATGGCTAAACGCTGATGTTGTTTCGCGTCCTCTCACACATTGCCTGTGTTTTTTAACAACCTCCAGCTGAATTTCCACTCTATGACTCTCACATACACAGAACATCTGCACAAGAGAAACTAGAAATGAAAACTGGATGAATTAGAAGTTGCCTCATGCATGGCTCTGTTACATTACCAGCAGTAATGCAAAACAATGACCTTTACATTTGCTTTACATTTGTATATGTGGCACAAAAAATAAGTAATAGTTTAAAAATTGTGAATAACTTTTAGGAAATGTCAAAGATGTAATATGCTTAAAAAAGTCTAAACATAAAAATGCTATCTAAAATCTAAGCTACATAGCAACATGTTCCTACAGAGGGTCAAAAATGACCACAAACAGTTGACCACAGGAAGTGGTATTGACCTCATCAAGCCCCCTTTAACAGTGACCCTCTCACATACAGGACGTCCCGGGACTCAGCATTACAGAAGCTGAAGTTAGCCTTTTGTTTGATAACACCAGGACCTTAAAGTTATGGTGTACACCGGGTCACATCCAATTATACACCCAAAATGTTGTTTTATGAGTGTATTAAGCTAAATGCCATTGTAAAGCCTGGGAGAATGTGACTACAATGTGTAATCGCTACACCCAGATTTTTATTCTTATTATTAACATTTGTTTGGAAGCCATTAACTTTTCATTGAACTTCAGGTCAAACAAAATGAAACTCTTAAATTCTTCTTAATCTGTAAGGAATGTTTGTGAGGCTGTTTCGAGCACCATTTATTTTATTCATAAAACAAACAAACACTAACACATATAAAAGTGTCACTCTTCAATAATTTACTCAGAAGACGTTTGCAAATGTCACTTTTGGATTATTATGGATTGATATTTTCTATCAGATGCAATGCAGCGAAATTCATCAATTTAAATACGGTTTGAGCAAACATAATCTTCAAGATATCAACCATACACCTTTACTACTAACATAAAAAAATTTTATTCAAGTTTTCTTATGAAAAAAATGAAGCCAGCCAGTTTCAATTTGATGACATTTTAACTTTGAACTTCCTCAACTTGGGTGTGAGAAAGCAGCTATCTCCTGAGTCCAGCTGCTCTGAGTTCTGTTTGCTGAAACACAGCATCTCGCTGTCCAATCTTAAAGCCATCGCTTAATGACAACTAATCTAAAAGTGTGACCGCCAGGCAGGCTGTGGCTGAATGGAGATAAGAGGTTTCAAAGTAGACATCCTGCTTGCATTGGTTGATGAATGATGGAACTGACTGGAAAGTCAAAAAGAAAGTTAACAAACCTGCATGGAAGTAATCATAAATTCAAAGTGACCAAAATGACACAAACTGTATCAGTTTTTTTCCTCAGAACTGGCACAGAATAAACGAATTGAATGCTCCTCTGGCTGTTGTAAGTGAGTGTGCTGAGGGCTATAAAGCTGGTGTGATCTTAAATATTCCTGCTTTAACAAGCCATCTGGGGCCTTTTGGGGCAAATTGTGATGCACAGTTACACCGCAACGTGATAAATTGTAAAACAATTGAAAGTGTCTGCGCTACTTCCTGTTTTGTGCTAGATTGTTACAATATTTGTCAATGGAGAGAAAATGAATGCAATCTTTTCTTTATTTGTGGCTTCCAACGTGGCTTGAATGGTGGAGTTATCTCAGTGCCAGGCTCTGAAAGTTGATGGAGGTCCAAGCTCAGGGACAGAAGTGAATTACAGCTAGCAAAGCCTGGCATTGATCTGTTTCACAGCTCACTTAACCTGTTATTCAATCTGTTCCAGCGATTTCTATCAGCTTATCTGTCCCATATACTCCAGCTGATCCACCCCACTGCTCAGTCAGACCCCCATTGCCTCAGAATATTGACAGGCTTTGAGGGACGCAATGACAAGCTTTAATATCTCTTCCTCAACTTTCCTCCTTTTGTTGTGTTTGCTCCTCTTTCTTCACCACTAATTCGTTCTAGTTTCTTCAAAACATTGGATCATCTGACTTTTGTTATTTTTGTGTCTGTATCTCACCATCACCCACATCCAGTAAATTCTTCACAGTCATGTTTTCCTGTTTCTCTGTGCCTTGTGTTCTTAAGCACTTGTGTTCTTATAAACTGTGAGGTGAAGTCTGAACTTATGGCGGACAGTTATGGATTCTTAAAGGGACAGTTTACCCTAAATTAATAGATAAATAAAATTTACCCATTCTCATGTCATTCCAAACTTATATAATGTCTGAGGAACACGAAATCAGAAACTGTATTAAAATGTTTAAATGCTTTTCTGTGTGATTAAACAAAAGGTGAATGAAGCTTTTAAATGTAGAAAAATGTTTCTCTAGCTAAACAGGTACAGCATAGTGCCTGACATCAATGTTATGGGTTTTATTTACATGAAACACATACATAAATTTAATATATATCTTGAATGCACTGTAAGTTTTTTAGCTTTAAAGCTTCTTGGCAAAGTGCATAGAGGCAATGCAATCAAAGAGGATGCAAACGCATTATTAAAGTTGTCCATATAGTTTAAAAATAAATAGTCCATTATTTTTTACAAGTCTTCTAAAGGCATTGACAATTTTCCATCCAATGAGCTTTTAACCTAAGAATGGAATATAGAACATGAATCCTATGGCCACTTTTATGGCACTTTATATATCTTTTATATTTTTTTTCCTGAATGCTCCAGTCCCCATTCACTTTAATTGCATGTAAAACTGCAACCAGCACATTATTCAAAATGTCCTCTTTTGTGCCAAACAGAAGAAAGGGAAAACCAGGGTAGAAGTTTCATTTTGTAGTGAACTAATCTTTAAATATGAAAATCCTCTCATTTGGTGTCTCTCTCACTCATGTGGTGATTTGTAAGGTCTCAGAATATCCTGATTAGCCTCCGGTTCTAAAGTGCCACGGCCAGGGCACTTTATAGCACATGTTTCCACTCACGCGTTCATCAGTCATCGTGAGTTAGCTGTGAATGAGCTCTCTGGATGATTAATGCTAATTCTGCATTGATCTCAACTGTGAGCTCAGCTGCAGGAGTGCTAATGCTCTTTACCTGCAGAACCGCTAGCCCTGCCCCTGTGACTCCACCGAGAACCAAAGGTCACTCTTATTAGTTTTCTGGACTCACCGGTAGTAGATTCACGGTGGTGGATATCTCCATAGTGGCCAGATATACACACATACAGGTAATGTGATTAATGGACATGTGATATAATGTTAAAATAATGTTTTTTTAATGTTTTCAAGAAAGTGACACTCAGGCAGATAGACAAGATAGACGGATGGATGCAAAATTAGTAAATTTATGCTGAGGTAATGCAAGTAGGCCTTGTGATTCTTATTCCATCTTTCAAACAGGTTGCCATGGCAACCACCATCCCATCACTGTGACGGATTGATCCATGATGGACAAGTTGTGACCCCTCAGGGCATGACATAATCAGCGCAAGATGGAGGGGGAACGGAGGAGAAGATAACATGTCATCTAGTCTAGCCAGGCTAGTCTAAAGATGACTGCTTTTACATGAGCAAATCAAAACCTTTCCATGTTCAAATTCTGAACAAATTGGAAAGAGAAAATAAGAAATGAGAAAAAGAAATACATAATAGACAACTCCAATCTTGAAGATAAGTCTTTTCTTTACAGGGTTGATATGTTTTAGCTACAAGCAGATGTTTTTAAAGCTGTCACTTCTTGGCTTTAGATAGCAAGCATGAAGATATACAACAGACTGTGATTCTCAAAACCAACCACTGTGGACCAATCAGGACAGTCGTAGCCTTTTGCACTTTGTGTTAGCAAAACTGAATAGAGCAAAACCTTCACACGCAGTGGCAAAAGGTCATCTGCTGGCAAGCCAAGGGCAAAGTAATTGAGAGAATAATCTCATAGAGAGAATAAGAGCTTCTACAGGTACAGGCCTGTAAAGATCTGAAGAACCCATAATCCTCCTGGGAAGAACCACACTTGCTGCACCTATAAACTGCGGTCATGCCTGGCAGACTTCCTGCTGAGGCAGCAGGGATACCACAGGTTTAAATTCTCATCACATGGACCAGCGCATCATTCCATCCCAGTTTATTTCTTTGAGATTGCCTCACCCCCTCCAGTGAGACCAGTCCAGGCTTCTTCTGAGATAGACCTGAGATGGTGAATTTATGGTGAGATGGTTTTCAGTATAAGGTCCTTGGTGGTTATAGTAATCATTGTTTTACCTTGAATGCACTGGGTGGTACGTAGACCCCTCAATGGCTTCAGTAAATATTGTCATGGATTTACCTGCCCGTACTAGAGCTGAACAGAGGGGGGCAGTCAGATGCTAAGATGTGTCATCTTAGCTCACAGCTTGGAAAATGTTTTAAGTGTTTTTTCCTCAGTAGCTGTACAAGCAACTTCTGTTGAAAGCACTTAGCCCTTGAGTTCTCCGTTCTAATATGAAGTAGTTGAAATATAAGTATAAAAACAGAAACATATCTTTTCATTAAGCTAACTTTTTAAAAATGCAAACAAGGACAGTACTCACATAATAAAAACTCAAATAAAAACTCACATAATGTAAACATCCACCTATACATACTTCATATATGAAAATAAAAACACAATCACTTCAACATGCAGTAGCAACAAACTAAATAATGCTACAGTAACAAATGCAGTATGAACAAAGCAGTTATATTAACTGCTTAGGATTTTGTTTTGCATTGGTCATGACACAAAAACCGACACTATTTTCCCTGAAAAACATTATGACCTCAAGTATAGGAAATTGTGATTGGCCCGAAAAACTAACAATTTAATATTATTACTTGCTTTAGGGTTTATGCTTCAAGCTAATATTCTGTCTTCTTGTTTTGAACTGACAATCAAATTCATTAAAATAGCTATTTCTCTATTTCCAGGTCTACAGTATGAGGATAAATGATTAAATTCATGTGGTTTTCCATTGATAAGCCAGAATGGCTTTAGACTGCCACAACACTTTTTAATTGAAACCCTTTCTAAGAAATAGACTTCACACTCGTGAAAGCGTGAATCATTGTGCACTTAAAGTGGCCTGAGATTCTTTCGTTCTGCTTTTGTTAAACACTGTCTTTGCAGAGATATCTCAGCTTAATCGAACTGCCTTGATCCTAAACTGATTGTCTGAGCAGACAGGCAATTTAATTCCGTCTAAAACAGCAAATAAGAAAATGCTTTACTCTTGCACCAAATTTCATCTTATCTTGAGACTTATAATGGGAGTCTAAGCAAACTTTTTATTCCTTATGTGCTTTAGAAAAGCAAAGAAGCTTTCCTATCTTTTCAATCCATCAGTCCTACAGATGATGAAGAAAAGGGAGAGTTAGTCATGGTATTATGTGTTTTTAAAGTCCTTCATATAACTGCATCAAGCCACACTATATAGACATAGTCTTGTTTTGCTATATAAAAATCAATAGATAAAACGTGTCTGATTTACTTTATTAAATGGTCACTGTAACAGTCACAGTTGTGGCCCAATGGTTAGATAGTCAGACTTGTAACCTGAAGGTCACAGGGTTTATTCTCTATGCCATCAGGAATGAATGGCTGCCCACTGCTGTGTGTGT
>JBAJNP010015362.1:0-10024 GCA_036877545.1 Yasuhikotakia modesta
AGTCAGGTCGGCAGTCTTACCCATGATTGCAGTTTTGAGTAATGAACCAGGCTGGGAGTTTTTAAAAGCCTCAGGAATCTTTTGCAGGTGTTTAGAGTTGATTCAGATGATTAGGTTAATAGCTGGTTTAAAGAACCTTTTCATGATATGCTAATTTTTTGAGATAGGAATTTTGGGTTTTCATGAGCTGAATGCCAAAATCATCAATATTAAAACAATAAAAAGGCTTGAACTACTTCAGTTGTGTGTAATGAATCTAAAATATATGAAAGTCTAATGTTTATCAGTACATTACAGAATATAATGAACTTTATCACAATATGCTAATTTTCTGAAAAGGACCTGTATACTTGCAAAACCTTTGACAGGTTTAAGGCACATTACTATGTGGTTGCTAGATGTCCTATAGGCTTGCAAAGGCACAGCTAAGGCCTTCCTGATATTTTGTTTTTTAAATTACTAGTACTAGTAATTGTAACTAGTACTTGTTACAATTTCCCCCTCTTCCTCTCTTTATCTTACTGTCTCTCTATCTCTTTCACTCTCTCATCCCCTCAAGCTATGACTCCCCACTTTATCCCCTATCACTGTCAAGCTGTCACCATTCACCATCGGTGTGTTTGTGTGAGTGAGTCAAAGAAGGGTTGTGGAGAGGCATGCTGGTCCTTCAGCTTTGCTGGTGTCCTGGGGCTTGCACCAGGTGTTCACACTCATGCTAATAAAAGAGAAAAGATCAGCCGAGATGAAGGGAGAGCAGCCAAACTGAACGTGAAGTGTCTTTTCATCTGCATTAACATCTCTATTAAACACTAGCCCACATCTGCTACTGCTGAACTGGCAAACAGCATTCACTCGTTCACCCTGCATCAGTGAGCAGCCGTGTGTGTGTTCATGCATGGATTTGTCTATCTTGGCCAAAAGGCAACCCCTATCCCCCAGTCAATTTTGCCTCAAAGTTAAAGCTACCAACTGTAGCCATGGTGCGAATCGAAGAGAGGATTGAGGGGGCATCTACTACACTAATTAAGAACACCCCTCCCAGAGGAAATTAAACCAAAATAAATCTGTATTATGTAAAATTTCAAAGCATTTCAGTTACCACCAGTGTATTGTCACCTGGTATCTAACAGACATTTATAAAACAAGTCACCTTTTGATTAAAAGTAGAAGTAACCATGAACAGCAGTAATTTTCATGCTTACCACTATGTTTACATGAACAGCAGTAATTCTAATTACTGACCTTGTTCTACATAAGACAATATTTTGATTTAGGTGTTCATACAGGTTTTAGAATATTCCTTCATGTTTCCTTTTTGCATGTTAAAGAATGTAACATGCAAAAAGAAAACATGAAGGGGTATATATATATATATAATTACCACACATGATTACATCCCCATGGCACTCTGTCTGATGTTATCCACAAAATTTCACATATCAACAAAGTTCATCTTCAGTATAGTACCATGTAAGTTTTGGATGTTTCAGTTATTTATTTTGCATGCTGTTATACACACACACACACACAGGTATATATATATATATATATATATATTAGAAACTATTAATATTTTTATATTTCTAATCTATATGTTTAATATTTTAGATGCTTTATAAACCTTTATAATAATTGACATTTGACAATTACAGGGCTTCAAAAGACATTCTCAAACTCAGCAAGAGTTTAATGATAGACACCTTAACAGTGCTTTGCACGGTGGAATTGCTGTGCATGATGGGATTGCCCTGCACATTTCACATTTTAATGACCATTATCACTCTAATCATGATGCTGTAATGAAGAAAATCATTAACTGGAGGTAAACAGTTGCACTGTGATGTTTTGAAATGCATGAGGTGTATGTGTGTGTGTGTGTGTGAGAGAGAGAGAGAGAGAGAGAGTGTCTCCCAGACTGGGAGTTCATCCATCATTGGAATCAGCATGTGCTGTAATTACTGTGTCAAATAAATGGGAAGATGCCTTTGAGGAGGATGGCAAATGTGTGTGTGTGTGTTCACTCCCGATCATCTCCTCTCTCGAGTCTCTTTCAATTGCACTGTCATCTGTCATCCATACATATGCTGTCACCCAGTGCTGGCAGCTCTGACCAATCCCTTCGCAGTAGAAACAGCGGGATTTCACATGCGCTGAAGGTTATATATCACATCAGCCTGCAATAAGGCTATACATTAGGGAAGAGTGATGCGATTAGGTAGGGCCAGCCATTCCAAAACACAGCTGTAACCTTTTATCAGCAGAAAATATTGTCAGTGCGCATGGCGCTGGACTGAGATCTAAAGCTGAGTCTGGAAGGAGGTGTTAAGAGACTTAGCAGTTGACCTGTGTGTTCTAGATACCATTGTGAGGCAAGGTGCTCATGCACAAGATGCTGGTTTGAATTTTGTGGATATTGATAGACATCAATCAGGGGGCAATAAGGCAATTACTTAAATATAATGGTTAGGGGGTTATGATGCTTGCCTAATGGATGAATTGTAAAACAAATATCCCAAGGCAATCCCAAGGACCAAAATAAAGGTACTTGGGGTTGGGTTCATTTTTTTTAATGTTTACACAAGCAATAGTATAAAATATGTTAATAAACTAACTCATTAATTGTTTATTTGTAAACAAAAATAAAGCATTTAAAGCTTAAAGATTTTAGCATTTTGACAGTGGTTGTGTGGTTTTGTGTGGTGAATCTGAGCAGATCAGAAACCTCATATGCTGAAAAGTGTATAAAAGCACTAATGTAAGGAAGATATGATTCTCTTCTACTCACATGAGCAGAAATGGAGTGAGTGATGAGTAGAGTCCTCGGGCCATATGGCTCAGCTGGAGGCAGAAGCACCCAGGCAAAACCATGAGGTGGAAAACGGTTTATTCGCTTGGCTGATCTGGTGTGCTATCAAACAGTTCCAGAATCTGTACAGAACCCCCCACTGGCATAGGTTCGACCCTAGCCTCTGTAACAGGAAATCACAGTAAAACCCAGAGATGGCCACGGTATTGTCTGTCTGGAGTCTGTCTCGTGAAAACACAACAAAGCAGAATGACCTGCGGCGAGGGAATGTACCCAGAACCTCATGAGGTTAAAGTTATTAATTGAAATGTCATAATCAACTGTGAGGTATGTAAATGTCAGTAAGGATCAATACATTTTGTCTGGATATGATAGCTGTCAAATATATTGTCTGGATATGATAGCTATATTTTAACATGCCTTAAGGTCATAAGACTATGTTCCTGGACAGAGAAAAGTAAGAGAAAAACACAATGGTTCTAGGGGTATATTTGCATGCATCATATTTTTTGAACTTTTGCTGAAGTATGTACTTTGCCAGAATCTTGCATCAACAGCATAGCTACCAATGAGAAAATTTGAAATTTCTCCAATAATGAAATTTGATTACATTATCCAAACAACGTACAGTGCATTTAAGCTTTGATGTTTCTCATTTAAAATGCAGACATTTCACACATTTCACATCAACAGTTGGCTTGATGCTTTCTCCAGTGTTTCTGTCCTAGAGACACCTGCATATCCTCCTTCCAAGGCAGGCTGCAATCTTACACCTGTGAACAGCACATGCACACTTTCTCCAGCTCACGTAGTCACATTAGGTGAGTTACACTAACAGTTTAGTGCTTTTAGCTGTATTGCAGCCGCAGGTTTATTGGAAAGTAGCGTCTCTCATGGGCTATTAAGAACGTGTAGCATTTGGTGCCATATGCTAGCTGGTTGTTGAGGAGCAGAAAATGAGCTGCTATGTGGCTGAATGTAACAAACATTTTGGCAGTTAATTACCATGGTGACATCTATAACCAAGACTGGACGACAGATGCCAAAGACAAAGAGAATAGACCAGCCACAGTGAGACCCATAAAGATGTTAGAGAAAAGACGAAAATAAGTAAACATAATGCAATATTTTGACAATCATCACATATGGCTGTAAATATAAACCAGACTTTCATTTCCTGAAGGAAATACCAGTGCTTGCAACACAGGAAAGGAATAATGTTAAAGTTTATGGTGGCTTTGGGTTTTAGCCTTTGGTTGTGTGTAAATGAAATATAATTTCCGTGACACTCTCTGTCATGTTTTTTGTTGGCTGTATCCACACACAAAGCATAAGTGTCTCTGCAGTGTAAACACCAGGAATGATATAACTAAAAAGATATTCATAACGGTAGCTATTAGCTTCCACACCAATGCACAATAATATAATACATTATACATGACTGGATTTTGATTATCTGTCAATGTTTTCTCATTTTTCAGCTCCAGGAAAACACCACATGGTGTGTATCTTTACAGGTATCATTAATGCCCTTGGTGTGAACAGGCCTTAAAGGTGGTGTTATATTTTATATTTTGGAACGTTGTTATTTTATTATTGGTATTTTGTTATTTTATTCAGGATTCATTTAGGATTAAAAAATCTGTTATACAAAACAGAAAATAATGTGCATTGTAAAAAAATAATGTGTAAGTCAGAAATAAAATAAATAATTAATACAACAAATGAATTTCAGTTAAAAATAAATTAGGATGCGTAATAATTAACTTATTTTTACTGTTGCGTGTCTAGCTTATAGTTGACTGGTTAGTAAACATTGTAAGATGACATGCCGTTCCTCCCTATGTATGTACGTATATGAAGGTCCTGCTATTCAGGTATGCAGTATTCAGATCCCCTGAATTTCATCACTGCACCAGTTCTACTCAGGTAATTGCTTTACACGCTCAGCTTACAGTCCTGAACTAAAGGCTGATACTTTACCCAAAGTCACACCTCAGGTCAGATCTTTATTACGAAAGAAATGAAACTGTGCCTTCCTCCCTTCCTCCACTGCAAATGTTTGAAGCAAACCTGCCATCCAGAAAGCCTGAGGGGTACTTTAAGCAGCCTGTGGCTGATTGGCAGGCGCTGGGTAATCAGTATGCAGGCAGAGGTAATTTAAAGATGTCTCGTCACTGACAAGAATTAAATTGTATTTTGATTTTCTCATTAGCCTAATCTCAAGTGGGCCTTGTTATTGTGTAATTTTCCGGCATTGACACAACATCTTGTTTTTGGAGCTGACAGCCTTATGTTGTTGGTGTGGTGGGGGTATCAATGATTAACTCGGAGGACGCTGATTGGTTCCTTCTCCCTGAGCTGATATGAGACAGGATGTTTTGTATCGACACATGCATTGTGGCTGGGGAGGGGAGACCTGATTGTCGAGACTCGCTCAGATGCATCTCTCAATGTCACATTGTTTTTGAGATGCCATAACTTTTGCTGAAAAGTAAATTAGCTTTTCAGGGTCCTGGCATTTTTCTCCAGGAGGTTGTCTGATCTTCATTTACTCTTGTTGCTCTGGCTCTGAACAGCTTTTATGCGACCTATAACAAAGAATGTCCACCCATCAGTGTGTACCGTCATCTCAAACCCTTCTTAATTATTCTCACCTAAAGCTTAATATCTGGCAGGTTTCTTAATGGGAACCATATTGTAGAACGTCTAAGCAATCCTATCTAATTTGTGGATTTACGCATTTATCTAATTAGTACATTTTCAGACACTTGCTGATGTGAACATTTCTGAGGTCACAATATTCTTTAAAATGAAAAAGGATGTAAGGTTTAAGGTAACATCTCTTTCCAGTGCTTTGATTGCTCATGTAAATCAACACAGTCTAAATGTTCTCTGTACAGAAAAATGTTTTTAAAAAATATCTGTGAATATAGATATTAAATATAGGATTTTGCAGCTCACCAACAATAATGATTTGGTAATCTGTGCATATATTTTCTTTACATTTTATCTTTTGCAATGTTTTACTTTGCAATGTGTTTGCAATGTTTTAGTATTCTTTGGCATTCACTAATGCATTTTTTTGGCTGTCACACTTTGGACAGCAGTTATAAATTACCTTCCGTAATATTCTGGATCTTTTCCCTGGTTTTGCTTTGTGTTTGCCAGTTTACCAAATATGCAGAGTGTGACCCCAGCTGTGTTTCCTACACCTGTTGGGCTGAATCCTGTGCTGAGGCAGGTATAACAGAGGGTTTGGAGAACAGTGTTTCCAAACCTTAGTGATCTCTCTCCCAAAACAGCATTTCAATGGATTGGTTGTGCTGTTGATGATAGGACAATTCCAAAAGGTGAGTAAACTATAAATAAACTATAAAGTAAACTATAAATGCAATATAATATGCTTTATACATTTAGCTTTATACACTTATACACAATATGCTTTATACACTTACACATAGTTTAATTATGTTGATTTATTTCTTTATTTATTGTGTTTAATTGTGATGATTATGTATTTATTTATTTTTGATTTTGTATTATTGTTTTGATTATTATATTTTGCTTTGTTGTTAAATGCTTCTTTATTTTGGTCGAATGTTTGTAAAGTTGTGGGATAGTTTCACTCAGATTTGACCAGAACACCATTTAGATGTTGTGGAAGAAAAAGCTGTGCTTCTTTTTGGCTTTTGCTTGTTATACTACGTCTCTTGCCTGCATGTGTTTTTCCTATGCGATTAAGATCTGCTATCTTGGAAGTGCATACAAGTATATTACATAACAAGTGCTTAGTATGTCTTTGTCTTACAGGAAACAGTCACTTCAAGGACTTTGCAGCAGAGGCTATTGTGTTTTGGTGACTGATAGGCTATATTAATTCAGAGAGGATACTCTTGAGGTTTATTAGCACCAGTCTGTGTTACGCAAAAGCTGGACCCAAACAAAGGCTCATCAATAAAACAATACTTAAAAAAAAAACAATAGTTAGACTTCAGTTCTCAGACGTGGGTTCCATAACCTTGGTTCCCACACCACAACACCAGAAGCTTAAAAAGACAAGTCATGATCCATGTTTCCAAGATTTTTATAGTTTTATGTTTAAGTTTTGAACAAGTTTTGGGTGTGTTTATGTTTTTTGGCCTTAAGGAGACACGTGTGCACCCGCAGACGTCGACAGTGTCCACAGCTGGTGTCTCATGGTCTTCCCTCATTTGTCACATTGGCACATCCTGGTCGTTGATTATGGCAGGTATTTATTGGTTTGCTTAAACAGAAGGAGCACAGGAAAGAACAGTGGCCATTATGATATCTCACTGTCTCTGTCTTTTACGGTGTCAGAGGTCAGATGACCAACCTTTTGTTACTGTGACAAGTTCAACAGACCTCTGCGCTTCTGAGAATCACTAGTGTAAGTGATTGAGATGTCCGCTAAAAATAGCCAGGAAGTCCTTGGCCTTACATCTCAGCTCATGTTCTGCGCAGACGAGTGGGGTGTGTTTTGTTGCCTGTGTTTTATCATTGCTGCTGTGGGTCTACCTACTGACATCCATTAGCATAAGAATTAGCCTGTCCTGAAGACAGGACAGAACATCTGTGGTGATGTGAATTAACTGAAATCCTGAATGCTCGCAGCAGCGCTAATTTGCTGCTTTACTAACAGCATAAGGTGGAAAAACACTTTTTGCTATTTAGACATGTCTGTTCATTTTTCGCTAATTAACAAACAAAAACAACGCTGCAGGACACTTATAGTCTAATTTTTACATCGTCTTTGTGCAGTGCATGTTAAGTTCCACTTGTAGAATCTCTTTCAGCTGGTGTTACACAATAGCCAGACTTTTTTTATCATAAAGCACATTACACGGTTTTAGCTCAGCTCATCCAAAGGTCAAAATGTGACCAGTGCCATAATTTGCTGTAAATGCCAGAGCTCTGGTTGGGGCTGCTGTGGCGATGTAGTCTCATGTAAATATGGCTTAATGGGCATGTGGGTGTCAGCTAACATGAAGCGACTCTTACCTTCCTGTGCATTAAGCAGCTGGTGATCTGTGGCGGCTCTCGGTCGGAGGATACTTGCTTGCGAGTCTGCTTTATGCCTTGATCTATTGCCACGTTTAACTGCAATGATGTATCGCATGAAACTGGCAGTAACGGATGAATCGGCTGGACTGGACGAAAATTTCCTCATTTGTCTCTGTCACAGCCACTGAAGAAGAGTAGAGGCTAATGCAGGCTGGCGGCACAGAGAAGGGATATAATTATGTATCTGTGCCTCCCCAAGTGCTTGCTGGGTACCCAGCCGTATTAGTCATAATAAAGCCAAGCTTACCACACTCTTTTTTAAATCCCCTCAGGAACCACAGGTGGCAGCACTTATTATCTCCTGCACTGTTGCTGGGTTCTTGACCTGCTCAGAAAAAAATCTAAGGTGTTTGGACTTCACTAGTATAACCACATAGCCAAGAACTACTTCACTAGTATAAACCATGATATAACCACGAAGAACTAGATGCTGTAATTGAAACCTTGAACAGGGCTTGTTCTAGAACTCTGGATGTTGTTGCCCCCATCAGATTAAAAAGAACTAAGCATACGATTCCAGCACCATGGTTTAATCCTCATGTAGCAGACCTAAAACAGGCAGCAAGAAATATGGAGCGTAGATGGAGGTCCACAAATCTAGAGATATTTCCATCGCTGCATGGAAAGATAATATAAAGCAATATAGACAAGCTCTAAAAAACGCCAGGTCTACGTATCTGAGCAAGCTTATTGAAGAAAATCATAATAACCCTCGGTTCCTCTTTAATACAGTTTCAAAACGGATGAGAAATAAAGAACATATAGATATAGATATTGAACTTCAGCATAATAGTAACGATTTCATAAACTTCTTCACCAACAAAATAGAATTTATTAGGAAAAACATTGAATCCTTGCAAACCACCCCCATTTTTTCTAACAGTAAATTGAACACTAGACCTCCGCATGATCAGCTTAAGGCATTTAGTGCTATTAATGTAGAGGACCTATCCAAAATAATAAAATCGTCCACGTCATCATCATGCATATTAGATCCTGTCCCCACAAAGCTATTAAATAAGGTATTTTCTGTATTGTCAGAACCTATAATAAATATCATTAACTCATCACTAGAGCTAGGGTACATCCCAAAAGCATTTAAAGTAGCAGTAATTAAACCTCTCATCAAAAAGCCGCACCTAGACCAGGGAGTTCTTGCTAACTTTAGACCTATTTTAAATCTCCCTTTTCTCTATTAGAAAAAGTGGTTGCCAGCCAACTTGGTACATTCTTGGATAAAAACAGTACTTATGAAAAATTCCAGTCTGGTTTCAGGTCCCACCATAGTACAGAAACAGCACTGCTTCGAATTACTAATGACCCCCTTTTAACATCGGATCAGTGGGCAACCTCAATACTGATTAGATACCGTGGTGGGTCTAATCAGCAAGAACGACAAGTCAGCATAAAGAGAGGAGGTGATGCGGTTAACAGACTGGTGCAAAGCCAACAACCTGTCTCTGAACGTGGAAAAAACGAAAGAGATGGTTGTTGACTTCAGAAGAGCACAGAGAGACCACTCTCCGTTGAACATCAACGGCTCCCCTGTGGAGATCGTAAGGAGCACTAAGTTTCTTGGAGTTCACCTGACTGAGAACCTCTCCTGGTCGCTCAACACCAGTTCCACAGCGGAAAAAGCCCAGCAGCGCCTGTACTTTTTGAGAAGGCTGAGGAAAGCCCATCTGTCACCCCCCATCCTCACTGTTTTCTACAGAGGGACAATTGAGAGCATCCTGAGCAGCTGCATCACTGCCTGGTGTGGGAACTGCACCGTATCAGACCGCAAGACCCGGCAGCGGTTAGTGAGAACAGCTGAAAAGATCATTGGGGTCTCTCTCCCCTCTGTTATGGACATCTACACCTCACGCTACACCCGGAAAGCCACCAGCATTGTGGCTGACCCCACACACCACTCCCACTCACTTTTCTCCCTCCTGCTGTCTGGAAAACAGTACCCAAGCATTCGTTTCGTCACTACCAGACTTTGCAACAGCTTTTTCCCACAAGCCATAAGACTGTTAAACACATACAAATTGACCCACTACTGCCACTGGACTGCTCTCATTATAGACTATAAGCAACGCACATGTCACTTTACACAACTCACTGCAATCACTTTAGTCTGCGTTATTG
>JBAJNP010015363.1:0-10024 GCA_036877545.1 Yasuhikotakia modesta
TTCCGAAGAGCACGTAGGGTAACATAAGATCCCAATCCCGCTTATCCTCCGCGGCTACACGTCGGAGCATTTGCTTAAGAGTCTGATTGAATCTCTCCACGAGAGACACAGCTGCACAGCTGCACTTCATCAGCCAAAAACCCATAAAGACAGCACACGCTGAAGCGCACGGGAGACGATGGTCTCCAACGAATGCTACATTGGTCTAACCCCCCCTTTCTCTGTCTGTTCTCCAACAGGAAGCAGCGAGTGACCGATCACGCCCACACCTCTTGGAGCACATTGGACACCCTCTTATCACTTGGATTGAGCACCCTGATCGGAGAAAGCACTGACCACGCCAGCACTCCTCACCGGCAGACTCATCTTCACGTACACTTTGCTTTATTGTAAATAAATCCACCCTCCGGGGCGTTGTTTCACTAGCCTGCCTTGTCGAGTGGTTCTTCACCCGTCACACTATTAAAAATCAGCATTTAGATCCAACTTCTCTTTATTATTCTACTTTTACAACTGGAGCAAAACAACTGACTAAGTGGATCTATTGGCTATTCAGCCTTATAGACCAGCTGTTGTCTGATGTTGCCCCATTAAAACGTGTATATGACTTTTTTTGGACTCATCAAGTTAAAAGATTAAGGGCATTTTGAAGGTTTCAGTTAATTTACCTGCCATGGTTTCCCATCCAGAGGTTTATCATATTCCAGCCAAATACTCTGGAGTCAGGATTACAAATTCTTTGATTTTAGGGACTGTAACAGGGAATGTCTGCCTTAGCAATCATTGCTAACTATATCATGTTATTTTATTAAGTTTTGTGTCGCCACATATACAGAGAGAAAAGCCAGATAGAGTAAACCTCAGCTGCTTCTCTTTCTCATCAATGTGATCATTCTCTGTAGCAGCTGCACAATGAGATCTGTCTGTTAATGACCAAATCAAGCTGAACAGACACGGTGTATCTGTGGAGCTATATAAAGGCACAAGCGCACGGCATGTGTGAAGTCAATGACACAAACACGTGGCAGCACACACTGTCAGGCTAGCAGCCTGCAACTGGCAGCAGCCCAACTGTTTCCCAGAGATAAGCTTCAGATGCCTAATTTAATAAGACAGCGAAAGATTGTAATGCTTGACACTTTCTAATTAACAATCTGGACTCTGAATGCAATGTTGTCAACAAAAAAAAGTTTTGGAACAAATGGAATGTGGAGCATTTACAGTGTCAGGCTGAGATGTGCTGCTCAATGTCAGTTTGACAGAAAACAGTTTATTTGGTGGTTTTGATGCTGTTTTACATTTGTTGGCCATATTTGCAATGCCTCTAAGCAACTTAGATTGCAGTAATATGAAAGCAAGTACAAGCTGCTTAAATGAGGGAAGACCAATATCTCTAAAATCACTTGTATTTAGGATTCCTTATCATAGGGCAACTGTTCTCTGTAGCCCAAGGGTACGGGTATGACTTTAATAAATGTTTGGGCATACAATGCAAAAAATTCCATAGACCTAATTCTGGGCTGGATTTTGCTGCATCAAAACTCTGCATGAGAATATTGAAGAGACTTGTGTTAAAGAGATGTGTCACTGGGTTTAGCAAGTAGCAACAAATAATGACATTACAACTTCATAGCCATGCTATAGAAACCAGTTAAAGTACCCTAGCATTTACATCATAGACTTCAATTAAAACAAACCCCACAGATGCAACGTCATGAAAATGTCTTGGAGGCTTATGGGCTTATATTGCTAGGCTTAGCAAGCAGTAACAAATGGTGACATTTCAATTTCATAGCCTTGTCCTAGCAACCAGTCACAGTACCCTAGAAACCACCCTATTGACTCTACTGAAACTGGTAAGAGCCATTAGAATGGTGTAGAGACATGTGTGTGATCTCTTTGGATTCAGACTGGCAAGTAGTCTTTAATTATCACCATGGAAGCTGTCCAGCCATGCCTTTGCAACTATTTACAGCACCCTAGCAACAGATATGAATTAGCTGTATTTCAGAACCAGAACATAATTCAGACACACATTTGTCTATTAGTGTTACCCCTATAAATGGTAGCTACACTGTAGCAAAATAAATAAACCTCAGCATTGGAATATTGGAGAGATCTGTGGGTGGGCTTATTTCACTTACTGACTGCTGTCATTGGGCTTTAGAAATTACCCTGACAACTTCCTAACCACACCCTAGCACCATATTACATAGTAATAGTAATAGTAAAAGTAATAGTTTTTTGGCTGCCAAAAAACTACAAAGATGCCACAATCATCTCCACAAAGATGATTAACTAGGACCTTTATTTTGTAATTTTTCATGCACATGTTTTTGCCGTTGGAGTCTGCATTTAGTAAAAATACAATGATAGGATGTCCCATTTGCCTGTCAAACCATTACATCATCGTCAGCACATTCATGTGTTTTGAAGGAAGTGGGATCTTATGGTTAAAGCTAGCTTGCTATTGCTAGACTCTCCAAAATTGCCTACTCCATGATAGTCTTAGCACCTTATGTCTGCGACTCTGACAACTTCAAGCATTAAATAGAACTACGAAGTAAATTTTTATTGGACAAAAAAACTTTCAAAGTTATAAATACTTTTTTGCCTGTTTTGCAAGATTAAGTTTTTTTAAGTCTAAGTTTTTAAAAAGTACTTGCTTATGCTATTCTGTAAGTGCTGTTACAGAAATACAGAAAAACAAAAAAGGAACACTTAATAATATGTTTTAGGGATCAATATGGCAGCCATCTTGGAGTCATACTAACACTCAGAACAAAAACAAAAAAGTCATTTATTGATATTATATCTCAGAACAGACTGTATTGGAGAATATGGCTGTTATCTTTATGGGTGTCTGTGTGTATTTTTTCCTCCTAAAAAGAAGAATCATTCATCAGGTGTGTCAGCGCTAGGGTTGAGGCAGGGCAACTCAACAGGCTCATTAAAAGCAGGAGCAGGTACACGAGTGAACATTGTAATGTAATGTCAGTCAGAGAGCAGGCAGAGCTCTTGCCTCTCTCTCACAGTGCCCACTATACGCCATTAATCATTTCCATGTCTACAGCAACTCAGAATTTTGAGTGCTCTAATCCTATTAAAGGTTGACATAATAGTGCTCCATTCAATTTCAAGTGCGCTGCAAAATATGAAATGTGAAACAGACCAAAATTTGAGGCGCAGCAGACATACTACTATGCATGAGTCACATGGACTATTTTTATGGTGTTTCTTTTGCTGTTTATAGAGCTTCACAGCATTTCATTATATGATTTAATTTTACAGAAAAGATAAGGTATTTCTTTTTTCTAAATAGTATCTCTTGTTCTAGAATACAAAAGTCACATGGTTTCGAACTAGGTGTGTAAATGATGGCAGTATGTGCTTCCAGCTTCACAGGTGACACCTGTATAGGGAGATCAACTGTGTAAATGGTTCTTTGGTAGATCATTACCAGTGTTATTTAAAGACCCCTCTCTGTCTCTCTGTGTTTCAAACTATGATTAATTTAAACTTTAAATGACCTTTATTTTCAGCTCTGGATTTTAAGGTAAATTATTTCAAGCTCTTTGAGATTTCTTTTAATGTATACAATAAATGTATACATTAACATGTATACCAATTAACATGTAAACCAGTGTTAATGTATACATATACATTGTGTGTATAATTACTAGCCATATCTTTTGGACAAAAAAGTGAGCTCAACCTGACAAAGCCAACTTTACACAACTTTTATATGAAATTTCTCCACTTGATTTTCTCACAAATGTGATTATGCAGATTTGGAACTTTCTTCCAAAACAGCAAATAGCATTATTGTCCAACTTACATTTACATTAATGTTTGGTTTTCTGTTTGCTGCCACTGACAGAGGAGGCACAGATGATAATGTTCATGTGTCTTGGAAAAAGTTGCACAGCCGCATTTGTGAGAAAATCTGCATGTTCACATTTTTAAGATTAAAGTAAGGTATTTTAAAACAGTACATCTATTTGTTACATTAGCATGTTCTTTAAAATTGCCTTTTGTATTTGCAAATGCTTTCTGTTTGCTTAAGAATCAAGTTTGCATTTGTTTGCAAAATTGTGGGTTAGTTTGTTTAGTTTTTGTCACAAAATCAGACCCAATAGTTTCAAATCAATATAAATATACATCACCTTCATTTATATCCAGGCAAATTACAAATTGCAGCTTTAATGTGCCAGAGAAGAACTGGCACTCCTGGTTGAACCTGGAGTTTATTCTCCACCTATACATGTGGAATGTGTTTTGGTTACTTGCCACTGTCACCCTGTTGAATTGCTTAGTGGAGACATTTAACTTAGCTTGGAGTTTATTTATCATAAAATACAGCAGCAAAATTATAGCCCTATTTTTTGTGTATTGTGTTTCATTGTGTTATTTGCAAATCCCTCATATTCTTGTACAAAAGAATAGCACTATTTGTAATAGGTTACAAGTTTTTGATTTGTCAAAGTCACCATGTGCATACATACAGAGGACTCAAAATACCAATTTCTCTTCCCTCTTATCAAGTGTATATAAAGGTAACTGTTAGGGATTATAATAGACACAAATTGATAAGTTTAGAAAGTTTATTCTAAGGGTATTCGTAAGTATTCTTCAGGCCAGGGACTGGCAAGAGTGAGGTAAGCAGGGGGTCAATGAAGGCAGTAGAGGATCAGATGAAAGTCTGGACATTAGCAAGTTGACAGGTTTTGGGTGCTTCTCCAAGAGTGACCTGCCCAGGAATTCACCAGAATAACAGAAACACAGACCACTGCATCACACAGAAGAGTCCACCAAAATAATAGATGGGCAAAAAACAAACAGTACCAAAGACAACACAATTCACTCTCCTTTATCCTCCTCTGCACCACAAAATATACAAATATATGTCCTACGATACAAATACACCTGCAGATAACTGTAAACGATCAATATAGAGTATCTCTGAAAAGCAGCAGTACAACAGTAGTGCAAACAGTGTCAGATTTAAACAGTCTGTGCAAGTAACGTTATGAAAAGGTGTTTGTAAACAGTTCCATGTGTGCAGCTCTGCAGAGTATAAAGTGTTCTATGTGTAATGAAAGAAGTGTGGGGTGAGCTGTAGCTTATTGGAGTTCAGAAGTGGGCGTGGGGAGATAATGGACAGAGTTCAGCATCCTGACAACCTGGTGGATGAAGCTGTTAGAAAGCCCTGTGGAATGGAGAGGTTTAGTCCCTGGTGTCTCTGTTTGTTTATTAGCTATTAGTTTTCATGGTACTCACAAAAATAAACAAAGTGGGTCTAAAAGGCTTGCCAATAACAAATAAATGAGACAAAGGGTGTTGGAGGTTGTTGCTTTCACATTGCCATATGTTCTGACTAGAGGTTCAGAGTCTTATAACATGCTGTTATATGTTTTCTGGAATGTTGTGGGTGGCTGCTAGATGCTTGTTTACTGAAAGTAAAAAGTGCCTACTGTCAAGTCTCTGTTCTGCTTCAAAAGATATTTACAAGATTTTTGACCTTTTACGTTTTGTTGTTCACTAAGCAACAGTAACAGAAAAAAATTACACTTCCTTGAACATGAGTCCCATGCTAAAATGTAATACTTTGGTTAGAGGTTTATTCAAATCTCTTACTGTGGTAAAAAAGTGATACTACTCTAATACTACAATCTTTGTTGTATGATGCGAAAAAGACGAGAGAAAGATATTCATGATTGATATTCATGAAATCAGGCGTCTTTAGAGGGGTAGAGGCAGGGAGCCAATATCTCTGTCTCAGCAATCACGTTCTTTGTGCTGAGTTTGAATGGATTGAAATTTTTGCACACAGAGACATATTTATACATGTTCTAGCTGTGCTTTACCTGTACTCGGAGCAAATAAAATGAAGATATACATACCTGTTTTTTAAAGGCAAAAGTATAATAATTTAATAACATAACAAGAACCTTGTTTGAAACAGTGTTAAAAAAACATAAAAAATGTATCCTTTCAGCAATCACAACAGAAGGGCCATAACATTTATTGGTTCCAAATTATGGTAGAAATACATATTTACATATTTACACATTTACATATGTGACAAGCCAATAAGATACGTTATAATCAAATTTTATATGGACTCTAGATCACAGCGCAATTTCACTCAACTCTCTAGTTGTTGTTTCTGCTTCCAGAGTTCATCCAGATTAGTCTGCCACTCACATGTTCCATCTCCTCTTCTGCCCTGTCATGTCACCTGCATTCATCTCCAGTCCTCATCTGCGTCCATGATCTCCCTTAAAATATACCATAATATAACAATATAACACTTACTATTGCAACTTACCTGTTTAATTACATTCTTCTATTTACCGTTAACATTAACATGCTCAAAAACTCCTGAAACTTGGCACACATCAGTGTTTGTGGCCATTAGGTCTGGGCAAAGGTTAGCACATGAGCAACACAGGGTGGGCTGCCCTACCTATATAATAGATGTTATGGTTAGAAGGAGGACAGTTACAGTTAGGTACTGTACAAGGGAGACTAATTTTACATTTAGATAAGACACATATGTTTTGACAGGATTTATTTTACCTTGTTAATAGCAAGCTGTAAAATCTGTACCTGTAGGTCTGACTCTCTGTCTGTATGGATCAGTTCCAGTTAGCACATTCACACCATTTTTTGGTTATGTATGGGTCCAATGTTAAAATATTAAACAGATCCAGATACGTTCCGTGTCTCATTTCTGCATCTCTTTGAATTCAGGCACAAGTTTTTCTGACTTTTTCTGAGAACAGCAATTCATTCACTGTTTCCTGCCAAAAGCAGTTTATTCAGCTTTGTGAAACATTTTCCCATTGACATGAATTTAAAAAATGGCCTCTGCCCTCCTTTTCTGTGTACTGCAGTGTTACAGTTTTCCATACTAAGATTTACTTTAGGGC
The DNA here is from genome assembly GCA_036877545.1 of Yasuhikotakia modesta. NCBI lineage: Eukaryota > Metazoa > Chordata > Actinopteri > Cypriniformes > Botiidae > Yasuhikotakia > Yasuhikotakia modesta. The sequence continues at coordinate 6,936 of JBAJNP010015363.1, forward strand.
ATGTACAGAAACCTGGTAATTCCCACAAATCAGTCGATTTACAATAATACAATAATGAGAGTGAGTATACACTTCATATACTGTCATCTACTACAACTATTATTTATTTATTATTCTTTAACCTGTGTTTCAATGTAAATTAACATGCTTAAACATGTAAAACATGTAACATTAAATAAACCACTCATAAACTCAATATATGGCACAGTTGTGGCCTACTTGTTAGTTAGGCTTGCAATTAGAATTTTGCTGGTTTGGTTCCAGTGCCTGTGTGTGTTCACTCCTCACCAGAGATGGGTTAAATGCAGAGAGGTCACATTTCGGGTATAGGTTACCATGACAAAAATGTCACTTTCACTTCTTATATTTCCATACAGAGAGGCTCAGGTAAGAGATAACACAAAAATTGAAGCAGAGCATCAGTGCTTTTGTGTGTGGGCATGTAATGTGATTTTATGAGAATGTATTTTGGCATCTTTCTGAAGCATGCAGATTTATGTTTTTAAACACCTGTAATACATTGTCTGTTTACAAGAACCTCTGATATAATTGTAACAGACTCTGCAGATGAAACATTCACCACTGTTACGTTTTCTTTTGCTTACTAAAGATAAGTCACTTCACTTCTGAGAATGTGAGTCTTATTAAATTAAGTCAAATAGTGACGTCTGGACCAGCCATCATGCTAATAAGGTGTGCTGTGTGTGTATGACCCTGTTCTAATGAGCCTTAGATCCTGTTTGTGTTGCAGATGTCCAGGGCAGCTGGCATCACAGACAGCAATGGTGAGCCTCAGGAAGGACAGCCAGGCGCTCTACACCCACCCAGCCGTTTTTCCGATAGCTTTGAAGTCAGCATTATCTCCAGAACCCAGTGATGATACCCAATTACGTAAAATTGTCCCCTTAATGATCCCCGTGCCCCTGCCTTATAGTGACGTCTGTGAACACCAAGTGTTACGACACATTATTTTCCTTTTAAGAAACTGTTACGGCTAGTGTTTGAAATGTCAGGAATGACTGTTTGATATGTTAATGTACTTAAAGATCAAAGGGAGAGAAATATACCTTGATGTGAATAATGTGATGTAAATATAAAATACCAAATATTAAATTATTTGATACCTATTACCAATTAATTAAAAGGAAAAACTTTTAAAAGGAGAATTTTTTTAATAACAGAGATGTATGGTTATGCTAAATGAATGCAATTAACACCAAGGTGAGCTCAGGTAAAACTGGCCGGTTTTGGGTAAATTATCTAGAGGTACATTGAAATCTGACTGCCCTTACTTGTTACATTATGTCTCCTTTGTCTCTGCCATTATGTTAAAAATATGTAATACAGACTAAGAGCAATTTAAGTGGCAAAAGTCACAGTAACAACACTGTGTTCGCATAAATTGAGCCAGTGAATTGAGCTCAAAAATTATTATTAAATTAATTTATTATAATTCTTTTTCCTAATAAGTTTATTATTACATTGAAATTGCAATCAAAATTGCATCTTCCTCCCCTGGGCCCAAGGAAATAAATGTTAAGGTAAACGAGAACAAGCGGCCAATTAAAGCAGCATGACGGATAACTGTGATGCTGAGCTGACAGGCTGGAGTTTCCAAAGTACCTGCAGAGAGTTAGAAATAAAGCATGTGTCTGAGAGACTACTGTTTCTAAACACTGTGGGTGGCTGCATTGATTTCATCCCCTGCTTGATGGAAAAGTCTACATTAAAGTATTCCATCCTGACTCACTCTGAGACGTCCACATCCTAGTGAACTAAAAATTAATGACTGAACTTTACTGTTAAAAAGTAGGTAAAATCAAAATAGTAAAAAAAGTAACTTACTGGCAACAAATAGCCAGGTTCTGTATTTTATAACACAGACAAATTAAAAACTAACAACAGTAACTACAGTTGCTAAAATATACTGTATAATAATTTACAGTATATTCATACTATAGTGTTAATTAAAGAATTGGTTTTATAGTATTTTAAAATACTCTAACATTACAGTAAAACAAAACATTACAATAAAGAACTAACTATAGTAAGCACAGCTACAATATTCTTATGGTAGATTCTTACCCAGATTATAACTTATTCATTTTATCTATCCAACAAAATTTATTCTTTTCTGCAAACAATATTGTACACAATGATATTACTTGTAAATTCATTGAATACTTTCATAAATACTTTGTAAATTTTACACATTTAAGTCCATTGAAAAGCTTAATTATTACATTCAATAAAAATGAGAAACTCCAGACTTTGCAAGGCCAATGTGGAGTCCAAATTTTGGCTGTCTAGACCTGCAGAGCAAAACACCAAAGATGAGTTGCCCTGCAGCTTGACAGATGGTCCTGTCTAGTTTGTGGAAGGACAATACACTTAACAATAAGAAGATGTGAATATGCAAAAGTTGTCAGTGGACAATGTCAGGATGAGTAAATTTTTTGGGGGGGTGGGGTGGGGCAAAACTGTCCCTTAAATTCTACAATTTACAGCACTTATAAAACATTCTGTTGAGAACAAACCCACAAATCCCCTTTTATTAAGAAATAACCTTATTTTAATCTTGTATATACAGCAGAAAATTACAATGATAGGCCTGTCTTAAAGGGGTTTGTGGGTCTACTCTATTTTTTGCCTGTTTTAATAAATAAGATAAATAAGAAAATTAGATTTAACAGCTGGAACTTGGGATTTACAATAACAATGTCTAAAAGAATAGATTTTGCTTCAGATCACCGTATACTATCAACATTTTAAACATATGTCTGGTTGTGTCAGTGAAGTGTTGCTTATGTTAGCTAACTGCAGTTAAAATACAAGACAGTAGATAGGTATTATCTAATAATAAAAAATAAAGCTTAATAAATTACCAATATTTACTAGCTTCTTAAGAGGTCAGCTAATGAATGTGAAAAAGATGCAAACATTCCTTTAGTTTAAAACATTGAAATTATTGGACGCTCCATTAAATGAGTTCAGGATTCATAACTATTCAGATTTACATTTTCAGACTCATAACTATATTTTTGAATTTACATTAATATATTCAGGATTCATATATTACGTATATGTGC
>JBAJNP010015364.1:0-10023 GCA_036877545.1 Yasuhikotakia modesta
GGTCAAGTATGTCATTTTGTGGAACCCAAGAGAGCTCCTCTGGACCATAGCCTTCCCAGTCGACCAGATATTCCAAGACACCACCACGGCGTCGGAAATTCAAGATGTCCTTGACACGATGAAAGACACAAGGAGAAAAAGGTTTAGGATGGAGACATGGAAAGTGGGGTGTATTTTGCATTCAGGAGGTAGTTGGGCTTTATAGGTGACGGGATTAATCTGCTCCAGGATGATGAAGGGGCCAACAAATCTGGGACTGAGCTTACGACAGGGCAGGCGCAGTCTGATGTCCTTGGTGGATAACCAAACCTTCTGTCCCAGACTGTAGGAGGGGTCAGGTGCTCTTCTTACATCCACCAGAATGCAATGCCTGCACACTGCGCTTTGCAGCTGGTGGTGGGCTGCGTCCTAGACTTTCTCACTCAGAACCAGTGGTCAACATCTGGGACATTGGAGGTTTCACCAGACCATAGAAACAGGGGAGGTTGAAATCCAAGTACGCACTGGAAGGGAGTGAGGGAGTTTTGGGCATACTTGGCCCAAACTAGGAACTGGTTCCAAAAGTTCTGGTGGTCATGGCAGAAGGTTTGCAGGAAATGGCTGATTTCTTGAATCTCTCTCCGTTTGCCCACTACTCTGAGGATGATTGCCAGAAAATAAATCACACCAAGGAGTGAGAAGAAAGCATTCCAGACCCGAGAGACAAACTGGGGTCCTCTATCTGACACTATATCCTCCAGGATGCCAATATATCTGAACACATGATTGAATAATACCTCAACCGTCTAAAGAGCCATTGGTTAACCAGCAAAAGGGACCAGTCTTCAGCAACTAGGATACCTGTGTTCTTGTCAGAGACAGGCAGATCCTATTTTTACAGCCTAACTCCTAGGATAGCAATATTATAAATTATCCCAATAATTTCTTATGACCCTATCCAGTAATGTATGGAAACAAACAGAGGATTTTGCTGAGGTTTCTGGTTTCTCAGTTTATTCTCTCAAGATAAAACCTCACACGTATCTCCTCAACAGTTTCAGATAAGTTCTCAACAATGTCTTAGTGCTTAGATTTGTGAAAATCCTAAAGTTAAAAATCAACTTTCCACCTTTAGTTTATAATTGTTTTTCCTTTTTGGCTCTATCAAAGTGTTTTATTAAACTTCAGGAAAAAATATCTTGATACTTGAATGAAAGCTCACACTGAAAACTCTGAGAACATTAGCTTTTCTAGATCTGAGGAATTTTATCTTCACTTAGATAAGATTGTAAAAGGGACTCAACCAAGTTCTAGTGACTATACAGACAATTCTTAAAAGAATAAGACAATTCCCTTTGTATAATCTCCTTTAATATACTGTACAATCATCTACACTGGTGTAGGTGTACTCATGCTCTTTCTATGCCTGCATTGTAAACCTCAGGTCAGAATGTGAAAAAGACACATAATAATAAGTAGAAGCAGCACAAGAGTCCAGGTTAGATGGGCAACAGGCACCTTGGGGGCCTTTTATACCACAGAATGAGTGATGATGACTCTTCCCTTCTGTAGCCTGTGCTGTCAGTCACCCACACACCACTCGCTGACCCTCATAAACGCTGTCGGGGAGGTTGGGGGTAATTGTTGCCTCTGACCTCTGGCCCCCTGAAACACTATCCCGCTGCAGGAAGATAAGCATCAACTCTATTTGTTTAAAGATGAGTCTAAAATCTCTCTAAAATCTGAATCCTCATTAAAATGTTAATGAGTCTTAATAATTGTTTGTGATGGACAAGTTTTTTTGTTTATAATAATGTACAATAAACACATGAATAATATGACAAACATTTGTAAAACTTTGCACACTACTCATAAACTGCCACTAAACAAAAGGTCAGTAGTGCTGTTTTTTTATTGACTATTTAATTGAGTCAATTGTGAGATGTGCACTGCTTTATGGTTTCTAAAAACACTTGACACCCCAACTGACATTTTAGAGAACAGGTATATAAAGATTAAGGACATCAGAAGATGCTAATCATAAGACCTCCAATCCACATAAGATTGCTAGTGGTATGGTCAGATTCTATGAAAAGATTTAATTGGTGGCGAGTTTATCATTCTGTGATGAATAGTTCTGGCAATGGAGCACCCTAACAGTTCCTGAGTAAAGGACAAGGTGACTGGGGGAGGAAGGGTGGTTGATTGTCTTTAGGGAGGTCAAAGGAAAGGTGATATTGATGACAGAGGAAGGAACTTTGAAACAGAAAGAGAGGTGATGATCGACTGAGAATGATAAGAAATGGCAAGAAAGATAGTGTGTGAGAGAGATGTTAACTGGAAAAGATGTTTTATCTATGGATGGTACAATGAGAAAAGTAGGTATGCTCTATGACCTATAACCTGTAGCTCAGTGGAGAAACAAACAACTAGGCATTCAGCAGACTTTTGAATGTGTCCGACTGTTGTGCCAAAACAACACAAAAACAACTTTCTTCCACTGAGACATTTTCATTTATCTCATTCATTATTATAACAGCAGTGTAATAAGTGATTTTAACACATTTAACACAACATGATGCCAAGATGATTACACATGTTTTTATCAGGAATTTAGGAAGGACCCAATTGCAAAATTAGTGACAAGGGTTTGACCACACAGATAATTCATGAGGGTAGTGAGGTGCACAGGTGTGACAAGATAGGCATCAACTTGTGTACTGGAGCAGCAGAGAGAGCAGCAAAACTAGGCAGATGAAGATGGCCAAACAAGCTAAGCTCATATACTTGTTAAACCGCAGACTCATGAGTTGATGCATTTGTTGATGCATTGAGTTACTTGCATAACTTAACATGACTTAACATGATTATAGCATCCATGTTTTTAAAACATTAACATGTTTTAGCAGGATGCTAGCATGAATTATGATCATGGTAGATAATACATAGCTTATTTGTCATGTTCTACGGTATATTGCTAATTTGTGTTGGTTGCTAGGGTGCTAGAAATTGTTGCTAGGGCATGGCTGGACAGTTTCCATGGTAATAATCAAAGACTACTCGACAGTCTTTAATCAAGAAAAGCCACCAACTTGTCTCTACAATGTTTAAATGTAGTTGAAATGTCAGAATTTGTTGCTGCTTGCTGAGCTAAGTGACATACAACATTCTGATGCAGAGCTATATGATCACAAAGGTCTGGGAGTTTTTAAGCAAATGTCTAAGAGGAGGTTGCTAGGGTAATGTAACTGGTTACTAGGGCATAGACTAAGACAAACCATGAAAAAAGAAGTATGCAAGGAAGTAATAGTGATGCTTTGATTTCCAAGCACCATTACAGTTTTTCTCTGTTGCTTTCACGCAATTCTCAGAACAGAACTGCAACTGCAACAGCAACTGCAAAACTATTTGTTCACCACATCCTTTTGTCAATTGCAAACTCCTTGTTTTCAACAAATTGCAATTGCTTTTGGACAAACATGCAAATGTTTGTACATTTGTTGGCTGTTTCAAACATTTCCTGCTGCTTCGGGACAAGCATGTAAAGTTACTTGTACTGGTTCGCCATGAATTGTCATAACCAAAACAATGCATGAATTATGATCATGATAGATATACTAATATATAGCTTATTTGTGATATTCTAGGGTTTATTGCTAATTCTTGTTGTATTTGATACATGTGTTTGGGAATGTGGCGGGGCAGTAGCATCCCCCGGATACTCCGGAAACAAAATTGTTGACAAAAATTTTTGTCTCTTAACGTGACTTTTAACAACATATTGACATCGGTGCAACCGGTGCAATCATGCATACATGAACGCACGTTTACCATTTTTGATATCCTAAATTGCAAATGATCAGATATGAAGTGCCATGGCGAGACAGTGAACTTATGGCACTCTTTTTTAAGCCTCTAATATCTAAAGCATGCATTGAGTAATTTACATCAAACTTTACAAATATTATTGTAAAACGTTGCAGACATTAATGTAATCTATTGTGAGTCATGATCACAGCGTCACCAGTTAGCAACAGGAAGTCTGTCATCCAATACAAATTGTAAAATAGTAAGCAAACATTTAGCAAAGTCACTTCGGACTAAGAATAATGTGGAGAAATGTCTAATGCCACATAATGTATGTCACAATGTAATTTGTGGTACTGAAAGTCAAAGTGGAGTTTATTGTCATTTCAGTCATATACACAAGTACATTTCCCCAGGACCAAGGTGCTAACATACAGTACAAAAAACAAAAAAGTACACTGTACAACGCAAGTAACAAAACAGAGACTAAGCTAAACAAAATTACAATGTACTGTATATACAAAAACACACTCTATACTGTGCATATAAGTGCACAGAGTGCAAACAGGACAAAAACACAATATATACATAAAGTGCACGGAGTGCAAACAGTCAGCACAGGACAAAACATAGTCACAGTACAATCAATACAAAAAACTATATACACAAAGTGAAGCAGACAGTACAAAACAATAACGCAGACCAAAAAAGTGATGCATTGAGTTATGTAAAGTGACATGTGCAATACTTATAAATAATAAAAACAGCCCAGTGGCAGTAGTGCGGTTTGTAGTCTGTTATTTTGTGTTTAAGAGTCTTATGGCTTGTGGGAAAAAGCCATTGCAAAGTCTGAGTAGTGAGGGACCGAATGCTTCGGTAGCGTTTATCAGATGGCAGGTGGGAGAAAAGTGTGTGGCAGGGGTGTGTGGGGTCAGCCACAATGCTCAAAAAGTACAGGCGCTGCTGGGTCTTTTTTTTTGCTGTGGAACTGGTGTTGAGCGACCAGGAGAGGTTCTCCATCAGGTGAACTCCAAGAAACTTGGTGCTTCTTGCTGATACGGCCCACCACGGTCGTGTCATCGGTGAACTTGATGATGTGATTCGAGCTGTGCATAGCTACACAGTCGTGGGTCAGCAGAGTGAACAGCATGGACTGAGCATACAGCCCTGAGGGGCCCCCGTACTCAGTGTGGTAGTGCTGGAGATGTTGTTCCCGATCTGGATTGACTGAGGTCTCCTCGTCAGGAAGTCCAGGATCCAGTTGTAGAGGGAGGTGTTCAGGCCCAGCAGGTTCAACTTTTCAGTCAGGTGCTGAGGGATGGTAGTGTTGAATGCTAAACTGAAGTCTATGAACAGTATTCGAACATATGTGTTTTTTATTGTATTTATGGCATAATCTGTTGAGTAGTTTGGGCGGTAGGCAAATTGCAGGGGGTCCATTGAGGGTGGCAGCAGGATCTTAACTTCATGATGACAAGGCATAAGTACAATGAGATGGTAGTCATTAAGGCAGGACACTGGAGACTTCTTTGGCACGGGCACAATAGTGGTGGCCTTGAAGCACGTTGGAACTACAGTGCTGCTCAGAGAGATGCTGAAGATGTCCGTGAAGACATCAGCCAGTTGGTCCACACATCCTCTGAGCACCCTGCCAGGAATGTTGTCTGGTCCAGCAGCCTTCCGTGGGTTTACTCTGCTTGGAGTCTTTCTCACGTCAGCCGTCGTTAGACACAGTGCCTGGTCGTTAGGAGGAGGGGTGGTCTTTCTCGCTGTCACACTGCTTTGTGCCTCGAACCGAGCGTAGAAGTCATTCTGTGCATTAGAAAGGGAGGCATCACTGTCACAGGCTGGTGGAGTTGGTCTGTAGTTGGTGATGGTCTGGATGCCCTGCCACATGCACCGCGTGTCTCTGCTGGCCGTGAAATGGCTGTGGAAATTGCCTCTTTGGTAGCCCGGGACAGTTTGGCCCTTAAAGTCCTTAGGGCCGCTTTGTCTTCAGCCCTGAAGGTGGAGTCTCTGGTTCTCAGTAGCGCACACACCTCTGCAATCATCGTGTCATTCTTCTGTTTTCTTGTGCACTGCTTGCGACATCCCCTCCCCAGGCCACTGGTGTCTGGCAATTCTGAGGGCTGAAGGCCTGGTCCTCGCAGCACGCCGAGATCTGTAGCTTCTCCAGCAGATCATCCTGTATTGCGGCTGTATTGGCATTTTTGAGATTTAAAAGTAACTGGCGGTGTCCATGTGCCATTGAAAGTCACGTTTAAAGACAAAAATAGCACCATTTTGTATCCGGAGTGGCCACTGTGTGCTACTGCCGTGCCGCCATCTTGAATTACACTGTATTTTAAATACCTTTGCCATGTTAATGAGTCAAGCTTTAAAATCACATTTTACTGTTATTACACATTTTACTGTGCTTTTCTCATCAAGTCAGACTTTTGTCAAAATACATTCATTTGCTCTGCCCAAAAGAAAGTCTGCCATTTTGGATTCAATGTAGATTTTTTGGCAATTTCAGACTCATGATTTAAACACTTGTACTGGATATATGTATACAACTGTATCAGGAAGATTGGAATCAGGTATGTGATCGAGGCATAGGTAAGTTGGAAATGAGGTTGTGCCCAATTAGAATTCTGGTGATGGTTCCGGCTGATGACAGAACAATAGACTTTTAAATATCCAGTGACTTAACACCCCTTAGCACTAAGTCACCAATGGCCGCATCTGAGGTAATGCAATCACAAAACAGCGACTAGGATCTCACCGGATCACAGACCTCCTACCCTGGCCAACAAGTCTGTGACTTAGAGTCACCATTCTACTAGTTGTGTAGCAATGGCCAGCACTGGTGTGTTATAAAGTTAAATAATATTAATATTAATCCTAAGGACAACAACAGGGCCTTTGCACTTGCTTGGGCCCTAAATATGCCAAAAATGCTAAAGGTGCCAACACCACCAGGTGATTCTAAGAAAGTGATGCATATCTGCCACATGCATTTAATAATTAACAGTTAATAATTTTGATCATTAATAATTTAACAATTTTAAAAACTGTTCTAGGTCTTTTGTAAGTGATACACTTTCTGATGCCAGTTGGTGGTGTTATAACTATAACACAATAGCTATTACTGTAATCCACCCACAAAATTCTGGATCCCAAATCCTTGTAGGAAGTGACATAGGTCAATTTAAAAATACCTTTTTAAATGCTGTTTTAAGTGTCATACTTTGTTCTGCCAGTGCTATGGTGGTGGTGGTGCTGTGACTTACAATAGCCTGTATGTCATCAATCCCTATGACCAAAAATACATACTAACAAATTATTTTAATGCATTCAGAAGATATGAGCCAATTCTTGTTTCCTGATATTTTTGAATAAAACAATAGTCTTAAAAATACAAAAAAAATCAATTTCATTCATGATGAAAGTCTTGAAAAAATGTCACCTAGGGTCTGAATGTGAGAAAATTAGCAGTAATATTTGTGTGTATATTGGTGTTGGTGGTTATTGAGATCTCTCCACCAGTGTACATGCAAATATAATAAGAAATTTGGAGTTATAAGGGCAAATGACATGCCCCAGTAATTCAAACAATGCAGAGCATCTGCCTAAACAAAGAGCAAGCTCCTGCTTTTTAAAAACGTCTTTTTAAATAGGGTTTTTAGTGTTTTCGAGTGTATTCAGTTACTGTCACCTATCAGCGGGATTTGCAACTGCCGAATTATACACATTTGTACACAATAGGTGTTAGCTGTTTTACAATTGGATCTTTAAATGATTAATTATGCCCATGCACAGTATGGAGTTTCTGGAGTATAAGTAGCACAACTAGGTAAGTTTGTTTTAAAAATGCTTTTTCAAAGAGCACTATTACACCACACACAATTCAATTAACATTCGATCTAAATATACATCTGATATATAGTGTGTTCGTTTTGTTAGTTGATAATGAGTTAGTTGAACATGATAATGTGCAAATGGTAATATGGTAAGTTATTGTCTATTTTTGCATGTTTATCTCTAGGTATTATAATGTTTTGTAAGAACATTAGTGTTTGTACAAGATTAATTTTAATATTAACGTATTTATTTTACTTAAGTGTGCCTAATTTAACACCTGCATAGCACAGACATAATGGCCTGCTTTACAAAATTTGCATAAACACAGGTAAATTTGAGAGAAAATGCAGAGGTATGCCAAATATATGCATTGTGTGTTGCAAAAAAAATCTTTAATGAGAAAAACTTGTCTCTCACAAATGTGTTCATGCAGATTTTCTCACAAATGCAATTTTTCCAAAGCAGCAGATGGCGCTATATGTCAATTCATCCAGTCTCTCAAGCCCTCAGACAATGTGTTTATATAGTTTAACTTTAAAAGGCTGAAAGAACTGCCATCATGTGTGGCTTTTAATATCCACACTGGACGCAAGAGACATGATGCATCAAATCCTTTAAAATGAGTGATCATGTCTACACTGAAAAAGTCTGTCTGTCTTACATCACTACATTGCAGACAGCTGTGGCAGAGTGAGATGTAGCTATAGTAAGATGCAAGAATAATTGTATTAGACAGAATGCATGAAATTCATGATACTTTTTACAAGCAGGTTTGTAATAGAATTATGTCTGCTTTGAGTGATACCTGTGGTCTTAATTCAGTATGTATACTGTTTATTTAAAACTTTCTTATAACGTCATACTTAGGTTAGGTGTTACCAGACTTTAAAGTAAAGACTTTTAAAAATTGCAATGTTTTTTTGCAAGATAAATATTTGCACATTTTTGAAAATTATTAAAAATATTAAAAGTTGAACATGAACTTACATATGTGATGTAAATTGGTAAATATTTCTGCAATGTGCTAATATGTCTTTAGTCATACCTAGCCATTAACTGATCAGTCAACTTTAAAGCATTCATTGACATTGGGGTAGAGTCAGCATTGTGAATGTAAACGTCTACTGGAGGTAATTTGACTGATAGCGCCATCTGCTGTTTTGGAATAGGAAGTTGCTGTAAGAAAATCTGCATGCATGCATTTGTGAAAATCTGTGAAAATCAGGTTGTGTTCACTTGCAAAACACTGAATCTGTTTGTTTAATTTTGCCACAAATAAATCCATAGAGTTTCATTACGAGACTTTATGAAGGACTTTATACGAAAGGGTTAGGCCAGAAGAAAGCATTCAATATTGGTAAGCTTTGTCCCTGAAAGCGAAACTGAGAAACTTTGTATGTTCTTGCAAAATATCGGCATAAAAGTATGTGTCCTTCAGATCAATCATGACTTTAAATTTTTCCTCAGAGACCGATTCAAGTGACACAAATCCATTGCAACCTTCCATTTTTTTGGGGAACTATAAAACATCAGCTGTAAAATCCTAAATTTAAAGTCTGAAGGAGATCACAGTCCGCAGGTCGAATATCTTCGAAGGCTAAAATTTGAACAGTGTTAAACTAATAGGTAATAGTGTTGACTTCATTTAACTAATAGATGGATGTGTTTCTAAAAAGTCTCTATAGCCCTATTCGGACAGGACTAGTTTTACAGACGTACATTGAGATTTTAATCCTGTCCTAATCTGCCATGCCTGTGCTTTTCTTACACAACCTCTGTAAAAACTCCAGATCAAATTACCTACTGTTTTTCGGCAAACTCTCCGGTCCTCTGAGAAATCTAATCCCGTCCGAATATGGCTAAAGACTCCGTGCCAGTCTGAGTCAAAAGGCACACCCGCTTGTCTCTGTGATGTTCTCAACTTTTTCAGTGGAAGTCAATAGGGTGTTTGCTAGACAACTGGAACTGGTTGGTATTGTGTGGCTTCTTGCTAAACTGCTTGTTTCAAGTCTTGTAAGAAACTACAGTCTGCCTCTAAACTGATTCCACTCCAAGATAAAATAATGACATGCTCAACTCATTATAAGGCTTATTTATCATAGAGACTTATATTTTTGTAATCATAGAATTACAGATCAGACGAGACGACCCCCTGAATTTAAGCATATTACTAAGGGGAGGAAAAGAAACTAACAAGGATTCCCTCAGTAGCGGCGAGCGAAGAGGGAAGAGCCCAGCGCCGAATCCCCGTCCGCGGCGGGCGAGGGAATTGTGGCGTACGGAAGACTGCACCTCCTCGGCGCGGGCCGGGGGCCTAAGTCCTTCTGATGGAGGCTTAGCCCGGAGACGGTGTGAGGCCGGTGACGGCCCTCGCCCCGCCGAGACGCGGCC
>JBAJNP010015365.1:0-10023 GCA_036877545.1 Yasuhikotakia modesta
AGTTGTGAGATTAATCGACAGACAAAATAGCCGTTAGATGCAGCTCTACTTGAGTCGCTTGACTTATCCTAAATATTTAACATTTTTAGCGTTGAGTTCTTCACTCCAAGAGGTTGCTGTCGCTCAACTGGTAGAGCATTGTGCTAGCAACACAGAGGTTCTGGGTTTGTTACCTGGGTTCAATGCCAGGTAACACATGTACTGATGTATGTAATCTATACTTTGAATACACTGTAAATTCCTGAAACTGTCACACATCTACCGCCACAATTAAAGGTTTGCAAGTTTCCTGCTGAATAAGCAGTGGTGCACTGGTGAAGGCCTTCTGAGCCCATTGAGCTTCAGAAATGTCTCTGTGGCAGCTGAAGTCGGGCACAGAGACTTTTTTCAATACTGGCTAAGGGCTTATAATCAGTAGGTTGGTGGTTCGATTCCAGCACCGGCAGGTAGCAACTGAAGTGCCCTTGAGCAAGGCACCTAACCCTTGCTGTAATAAGTTTGCCACACATATGGACAGCTGTATGAACTGTTCTAAACTGATGGTGTTATCATAGGAGCCCAAATGTAGCTGCAGCCAAGGGTTAAGTCCCTACCTGTAGGAGAGAGTGCTCGGAGGAGGTTGAGTTACTGGGTAATCTTGGTACCAGATGGAGCGCCTGCCCTGACAGCAGGGTGATGTTACAAATGATATTTGATCAACCAATGTAGTCTTCCACAAAGCCAGAGTATTTATGGTAAATATGAAGTGGTAGCAGAGGAGGTGGAAGTGGAGGTGAATGTGCATTGTAGTGTAACAACAAGCGCTTGAATGGGGTTGGTGCTCATGGCTCCGTATTACTGTCCTCATTACTTCTGTAATGGTAAGGAGACTCAGACAACAGATCTAAAGCCATTTGGCTCCTGGGGAAAAGCTGATCATTGGTAAAGTAATAACTGACTGTGACATCACTTTCAAATTTCCAGCTCTGGCCCATTTCCTGCTTTGCTATCACGATGCACAAGCACACTGACATCATGACCCAGATACCAAACTCCAGGCACCACAGACCCAATCAGAGGGGTTCCAGTCCAAACAAAGACACTTCAAACCTGTTTGTTTCTGAAAAAAGGAAAATGGGAACAATGTAACCACACCAGATTAAAATTAGGTTTAAAAGGTTTCTCTGTAGCCACGCACTGACAGTGGAGTAATCTGGCTCATCCCAGCACCAAAGCACACAGATCAATCAATCACAAAATACATATTCGTGTTTGAATTCATGTTAGCATTCATTTAAACACAAGACATAACACAGTCACATATACAGAGACAAAACACAATATTCCTGAGAAACATTGAAATATTCAAGAAAATACGGCACAGATTCAAAATGCTGGTTGAAACATCACAGCTCCAGATAATTATGGTCTTTTTATGGTTAAACTCATAAAATGTTTGTCATGTAGTTATGCTCTGTATTCTAAATAAACTCTCTTCTGTGAAATTGATTTTTGAAATACAGTCAAAAGTCTTTTCTAGGTAGGTGAAAATTTGTTGAAATTTGACTCCATTTCAACAGATACAGTCATTTCAGATCCATAACAGGCATAATTCATTTAATTTGGACTACCAAACTTTGGGAGATTATTTTTGAAGGCTTGTTATTTAAAAATTGTTTTAAAATTGTAATCATTTTGCCAGATCGGATCACATATTTCTTGATGAAATTTAAATATCTGAGAATGTAAAAAAAATAGTTTAAGATGGGTGTTACAATGTGTCTGACACAATAAACAAGTTTAGTTCAGAGATACCTAAAAATGTATGTGCAGTACATTCTCTGTAGTGTAATGCATTAGCATCAGTGCATCCACGTATGTGCAGTACATTCTCTGTAGTGTAATGCATTAGCATCAGTGCATCCACGTATGTGCAGTACATTCTCTGTAGTGTAATGCATTAGCATCAGTGCATCCACGTATGTGCAGTACATTCTCTGTAGTGTAATGCATTAGCGTCAGTGCACCATCAGGGCCTGCCAGCGTATCATCACGGCAAACCAAGCGCACATCTCTCACTAATACATTCAAAATCACGACCATACAGCGTTACATCCTACCCGTAGGCTTATTTCAGCTGTTTGCTCACATCTGCATTTTATCCAAACCTTTCGTGTTAAACCAGACGCATCCACGTATCCGGTCTCAGTATGGGGCGGACATCACACGGGCGGAAAGCGCGCATATACTGTTAATATGAAAACGAATCAAACAACCACAGAAATCTGAAATGCTTACCTAGAAAACAATTCTCAACGACGTGCCGCGGCGCGCAACCCTGAAATCCTTAATCATATTTCAGCAATTTCCAGCCAGCATCAGCAACAGTATAATAAAAGGTCAGGCTTCGATGATGCTGGGATAACCCCTCCCTCCTCTTGCTGTCACGAATGGTGCCTAGTAAACCCGCCCCTTCTTCTGTCAGAATGACGTCATCATATTTACACGTACCAGTTCTTCTTGATATATACAACCAAAAAAGAAAACATGCAAATCTTAAGGCATGAGAGAAATAAACATGGATAAAAGAATAAATAGACGGAATACTCAGTAATGCAGCAGCTCATTGCGTGTAATTGCGCTGGTTATATCTATGCAATTAACAAATAATAAAAACAAATAGGTGTTATACTACAAAAAGGACTCAAAAACAGTCACAACAATAGGGATTGTAGTGGATTGTCCTAATGTGGGACAATTTTTGTATCATGGACCTGTAGTATATTACAATGTTAAACCAACATAGTAAACCCAAACGAGCACAATGAAGATTCAAAAACAGAAATAGTTTAATCCAAAAACTCCGAACACAAGGTAAATCCAAAGCTGGGCAAGCAAACGAGAACCAAGGAACTATACACTTCATAACAATACAACAACCGACAATGAGACAAAACATGAACTAGTATATATACACAAGACATAATGAATAATAACGAGACACAGGTAAGAGTAATCAAAGGGACAAAACAAACACAAGAACATGGCAGGGGTGAACAAAAAAAAGGACCAAACCAAAAACAGACAACCAATACATTACATGTCAGTACAGCTTTGATTTGTTTATTATTTTAAAAAATTATAAGTCCTACATTAAACAGTGTCACACATGAGGACAATTCACCCTATTTCATATGACCTTGTACAGCTGAAGACATTTTAGACCAAAAGAATTGTTCACTGCCTTGATAATAGGTCTTCATTTCCTGATAAGGGATTGTATGAGATGTAGAATCATCATATGAAGACTAGGAACAACCAATTTGGGACTCTCTGTATCTGTTATGTATAACAGATTATCTCTTGGAAATAACTGATGCCCACCAAACTTTGGTGTACCCACAGATTTCACATCTTCTTTTCCCCTAAATTGAGCAGTAAAGTTTAAGTCAGATTTAGGATCAGGGAGACTTTGTAAGTACTTTATCCTTAACCTTTCCCCAATGTTTCTCTTGTCATGGTTGTCTGTTACCAACTGTTACCAAATGTTAACTTTAAAGGTGACCTAGAGTGGTTGAACGGAGTATAGATTCTTGTTCTAGCAGGAAGGGTTTGCTGTTGCTGCGTGGTCCGAGTTAGAGCTCTGTTAAAAAAATTCTGCCAACTCTGTTATAATCTGCATTTTTTAAAGTCTATTTACTGCCGCTACGTTCCATATTGTTTCCGACTAGACTAGTAATACTAATTATCACCAACCTCCGTCCCAACACAACCTTTAGTCGATACACGCTACCGGCTTCCTAGCAGATCTTGCTAAAGTATGGCTAACACATCAGATTTTTGATGGACACAGTTCGGGCGTAACTTAAAAACATTGAGAAGATGATGAAGGACCTTCTTGAGAGGCAAGCACTGGAGCGGAAAAGCTCGTTGGAAACCTCCCCCGTGGTAAGTTCACGGCTAGATTTAAGCTCGGCTATCACTCATCTGCCGTCTATCCCCAAGGGCAGGGCCGCCACTCGACCAGGCATCATGACCTTCACCCTGGCGCCCAAACACCACTAGCCAAAGGCGTGGTCCAGGACCCAGGCTGTCTCCAACCCGCCAACGCCACCGATCTCCGTGCCCACTGCCGCAAAGCAATCCGCTCCTGAGAGTCGGTGCTGTGATAATCGGAGATTCCATCGTCCGCCATGTTCACGCTACCTGTGATCAAGGTAAGGTGCGCACATACTGCTTTCCCGGCGCGTATGTGCTTGATATTGCTGCACAGGTACCCACGATCCTGAAGAAGAACGATAGCAGCGGAACTGTCGTTTTGCACGCAGGGGTAAATGACACCTCGAGCCTTGTCGAGTCTGTACACCATGCATCGCCCACAGCGAAGATAGTGATATCCGGACCACTGCCCAACTACAGACGCAGTGACGAAAGGTTCAGTAGACTTCTGTCATTAAATAATTGGCTAAGATCATGGTGTATTGAACAGAAGCTGCTCTTTATAAATAATTGGGTCTTTTTTGGGAGCGACCGAGGCTCCACCGTCCGGATGGCCTGCACCCCAGCCAAGTGGGAGCCTCGCTAATGTCGGACCTCATCACCAGAACCATTCGCACAGATTGACTCGTAAGTCCAAACCCTCCTCCTAGCTGCTGCTGTTTTGATAAATTATCAACTAATGATATATGCATGACTAAGCAATTAGAGATTGTGTCTGTTCCCCGGGGAAAGAAGAAAAATAAACTTAGAGCAATAAACCGGCAAAATCTCATCTCAATTGACGTAGATAACAACAACGTGAGAAATCGTAAACATCTGCTCAAGCTTGGCCTTAACATTAGAGCTGTTTCAACTAAGGGGGTTATCGTAAATAAAATGATTTCAGACCATAGTTTTGACATTTTTTGCCTAACAGAAACATGG
Organism: Yasuhikotakia modesta; assembly: GCA_036877545.1. Classification (NCBI taxonomy): domain Eukaryota; kingdom Metazoa; phylum Chordata; class Actinopteri; order Cypriniformes; family Botiidae; genus Yasuhikotakia; species Yasuhikotakia modesta. Next base: position 4,903 of record JBAJNP010015365.1, read on the forward strand.
CTAAAACCTGATGGCTATGTTGGTTTAAATGAATTTGCTCCACCAGTCTACTGCTATAAGCATGAGCCACGTCTGACAGGTCGTGGAGTTGGCGTCGCAATTATCTATAATCATTTTCTAAATGTGTCGCAAACTACAGCTCATCGTTTCACCTCATTTGAATTACTACAGCTTAGAGTTACATTACCAGATAGAAGTAAAAAATCTTCGCTCTCGCTTGCATTGGTTACTGTGTATTTTAAGGGAATTTGCTGATTTTCTAACTGATCTGTTGGTGTCTGGTGACAAAGCCATAATCGTGGGAGATTTCAATATTCATGTAGATGTTGTCAATGATGCTTCAGGAACAGCATTCATGGGCCTCCTTAATTCTTTTGGCATTAAACAAAATGTTAATTTACCCACCCATCTCTTTAACCATATCCTTGACCTAATTCTATCTTATGGTCTTGACACAAATTTAGAAATTATACCACAGTGTGATGAAATCACCAACCACCATCTAATTTCCTGGATAATTGACTCTGGTGACTTCGACCTTAATGTCCCACGCTTAAGTTAGGGCAGAAACATAACGCCTACCACTAAAAACAGCTTCATTAGTATGCTGCCCGACCTATCTAATCTACTAAATCCACCTGAAACGGCTATAGAATTAGAAACTCTAACAAGAAGTCTAAATCACAGTTTTACCAGGACTCTTGATACGGTCGCACCACTTAAAATCAAAAAAGTTAAAGACAGAAGGACAGCTCCGTGGTATAACACCACGACTATTACCTTAAAGAGAGAAAGTCGTAACCTAGAGCGTAAATGGAGAAAAACGAACTTAGAGGTCTTTCGTCTAGCTTGGAAGGACAGTATGAATCATTATAAGAAGTCTCTAAAATCAGCAAGGGCTGCACATATAAGCTCAGAAATAGAGAGACATAAAAACAATCCCAGGTTTTTATTTACCACGGTAGCCAGACTAACAAGCAAGCAAAGCCGTCCAAAGGATAATGCACCTGCGAACTTGGGGAGCAACGATTTTATGATCTTTTTTACAGAAAAATTTGAAAAAATACGTTATAATTGAATCTATGCGGTCTATGACGGTTTTGGAAAATTCAGTGTTGGTTAATGTTTCCCCTCAGGAGCAGTTTGACTGTTTTTCACTTGTAAGCCAGGATGCTCTAAATAAGCTTATCAGGTAATCGAAACCAACTACGTGTCTCATAGACCCTATACCAACCACCCTACTATTAGAGCTATTACCAGAAATCCAGGAGTACCTCTTGAACATCATTAACTCATCTCTGTGCCTAGGTTATGTCCCAAGACCCTTTAAGCTAGCAGTCATTAAGCCGCTGTTAAAGAAACCTCAGCTGGACGTAAATGATCTTGCGAATTATAGACCAATCTCAAACACCCCTTTTTTGTCAAAGATCCTAGAACGAGTTGTATTTTCTCAACTGTCTGCTTTTTTACTGAGAAACAACATTTTTGAAATTTTCCAGTCTGGGTTTAGACCACATCATGGCACCGAGACTGCTCTGGTCAAAGTTACAAATGATTTACTCCTGGCAGCTGATAAAGGTTATATGTCCCTACTAGTTTTGCTGGATCTTAGTGCAGCTTTTGATACCATAGATCATGGCTTGCTGCTTGATTGTTTACAGAATGAGGTGGGCATTCAAGGGCAGGCCTTGTAGTGGCTCCATTCGTATTTGTCCGACCGTTATCAGTTTGTACACATAAATGGGGAATCGTCTGCCCAAATGCCAGTCCAATTTGGCATACCTCAAGGTTCTATTTTGGGCCCTCTGCTTTTCACAATCTATATGCTTCCACTAGGAAATCTAATTAGAAGCCTGGGGATAAATTTCCATTGCTATGCCGATGACACCCAACTATACATATCTTCTAGACCCAACGATATTTCTAATCTAACTAAACTTTCTGATTGTATCACGGCCATAAAACATTGGATGACCGGTAATTTTCAGATAATTCAGATAAAACCGAGATATTACTTGTTCATCCACATTCTAATAAACAGACCCCAATTGACTATAATCTCAAGTTAGAGGGGTGTAATGTTTTAAAGTTAAAAACAGTTAAAAACCTGGGCGTCATCTTAGACAGCAATCTTTCATTTGATAGCCATGTGGCATTTATTACTAAAACTGCCTTCTTCCATTTAAGGAACATCGCTAAGATACGTGGCTTCCTCTCTAGGGCTGATGCGGAAAAGCTTGTTCATGCCTTTATGACCTCTAGACTGGGTTATTGTAATTCACTCTTAGTTGGTTGTTCAGCCTCTCTCATAAACCGACTACAGTCAATAAAACTCACCTTAAAACTAAAACACAAAAACACCCTGTGAAACTATAAAAATCTTAATCAGACAGAAACACAAGTACGAGGGGTTTCTGTTGTCAAAGGCTGATTTCCTGACCACGTAACTTTCTGTTTAGGCTTTAATAAATTCTATTTCTAAATACTTACTTTTTTTAAATACGTACTAACCATCATGGGTTCTAACCATCAAGATCATTAAACCACTAAACGGAGACTGTCTAACACGAAACTATGCATGTTTGACTTGCAATAAAAAGAGAAAGTTCTAATACACCTTTAGTGTTTGTGAATGTCACACTCCTGTTCCCACAGCTGTTCTTCATTCCAAAGATCAAACAGTTTTCCTGAATTTTTATTACTACACCCAACTAAACCCTCTGTAGAAGCCATCTATCAGTCATTGTCACATTTACAAAGCTTTCCAGAGATGGATGGACATTACAGATAGACAGAATGCTAGATGATACATTACAGGAGGAATGCCTGAAAGACGGAATAAAAAATAAGTTAAGTATTTAAAGAATCAAATCTAAAAATATGAGATCAAATTATAAGATCAAATTAATTAATGTTTACTGCAAACCATAGGGCATTTTAAAACAACCATCATAAAACAATTTATGCTTGACAAAAACCCAACAATAATTCAGTTCACTAGCACTTTACTAGGGGATATTTAATCAGTCAAAAATACAAAAGACTAAATCGGGCAACAAAAAAAAATCTTTTTGAGAGCACCACAGTCCTGGTTTGCTTCGAGTGTAAACTCTGGCTGGTGTGGAGTGATTGTGTCCATGTTTGTAATCAGGCACTGAGGTGATGTTCACTAGTTATTTCTGCATCAGTCCACCTCTGTCAGGCCACACGGACGTCTGAACTCCTGTCCTCGCTCATGGATCCATTTGTTTGAAACTGTAAGGCAAAAGAAACAAACGCTTGCACTGAAAAGATTTCAAACATTCAATTATACTAAATGTTTCATGTTATTTCAAATTCATAATTTTATTTAAATCCCAGAGTCATGTTTTTTTAGGTGTCTTTTTTTAAAGAATTAAGCCACAAAGGCTGAAGATCAAGCATATTACATTGTGGCCACATCATGATTTTCTCATAACAATTCTCTTCAACACACTCTCTAGCACTACCAACAGTTCAAAGTTTCACTCATATTTATGCTCATAACATTGACCCAAGTCCTAGAAACAAAATTCCTTGGCTCATGCCAATTCAAATGCACCCTATGATGTATTTTCTGCCATTAACATTTTTCCAAATTTTGTGAAGAACCCCACTTAGGGCATTTGTCTGTTTTGTAGGTTATGTAATGACAAATGTAGGGTATGTAGAGAAAAAGCTTTTAGCTAAAGCTTTTAGATAAACGTATATATTCCTAAATAATGTGCAAACAAATTTGACAAATTTGAAACACACAAAAATGGATGCGAGGCTGTATCTTCGCAATCCTTGGTTTAATTGACACAAAAATGTCATGCCAGGTATGACCTGAGGGTACACAGTACAGTATCCTCACAGTGCCACCTACTGGTGCCGATAGAAAAAACAGCTGTTTTTGCTTTCAGCTTTTGAAAGCTTTCACCTTATATCATGAGGGTGGTCTCCTTTGATTCCTGCATATCACTTGTATTGAGCATTGCATTAAAAGTGCAAAAAATGTGGGTAGGAAACACAGGTGATAAAAAAACATGTATGAATAAATGTAAATGTATGAATAAATGTAAATGTATACCTTTAATGTGCTTTGAATAATAGCGGCTGCCAAAGTTATACATTAAAACACACATTCCTTGATTCATACAGAGCCCAAAGATACCAAAAAATAACAAGTATAAAAGTAAATAAGTAATACTTTCTAAACAGAGTATTATTACAAAACTTGGTATGATTTACGTGGACCATGAATTGAGTACCTGCAAAGTGTGAGTTTACCTAGTGGTCAAAAGATTAACAATATTTATGAGACCTAATTCACCATAATTTGTCCGATTGTTACGTCAGCTCTTCTTAGATTCCCTGGCTTATGCCAGGTAATACGATACCAATTTGTTATTACCATACAGAGTTATTTTAAACACATACTTCTGAACTCCTCCTAGGTTATCATCTAGTGATACTCCTAAATGATTTCTCAAATTTGTTTCAAGATCAATTGATTCTTGACTAATGCATTGAGATAATATCGGTCTCAAAACACTTCCCTGCATTGATATGTACATGTCATAGTGACCACATCCTGCCTCATAACAACAGTGACCCTTATTGGTCAAAAAACATAATATGCTTTCACTTTTTAAGCATATTTTTAAAACACATCATCAGTAATGTTTACCAACATTTTTATTTATTGCTGATTGCAGCTATATTTACCTTTAGGCGTTCAACCCTATTGTTTTTGTTATAGTGGTGCTTGCAACGCATGTCACAATTAGAGCCCTAGATGTTTAAACCAGCGGTCTTTCACCTTATATTAACTCAACCCATTATACTGATAATCGTTTATCAAAAGAATCTAATTGTTTAATATTAACATTAATTGTTTAATATAACTGTTTAAACATTAGATTTGTCCTGTTAACACTTAAAATAGAAAGTACAGTAACATTAAAAAATTTTAACAGTTTAAGTCTAACTTCATTAAATCTGTCAACTTACCCCATTTACTCCCCACAAGAGCAGGACACTTTACCCCATTTACACCCCATAAGAACAGGACACTTTACCTCATTAACTGCCCACAAGAACAGGACACTTTACCTCATT
>JBAJNP010015366.1:0-10022 GCA_036877545.1 Yasuhikotakia modesta
AGTTAATTAGTTGATTCAGATGATTAGGTTAATAGCTGGTTTAGAGAACCTTTTCATGATATGCTAATTTTTTGAGATAGGAATTTTGGGTTTTCATGAGCTGAATGCCAGAATCATCAATGTTAAAACAATAAAAAGGCTTGAACTACTTCAGTTGTGTGTAATGAATCTAAAATATATGAAAGTCTAATGTTTATCAGTACATTACAGAAAATAATGAACTTTATCACAATATGCTAATTTTCTGAGAAGGACCTGATTATGCTGAACAAGCAAATCTTAGCATCCTACTCATGCTTTCCAATGATGTGTTAAAGTAAGGACCTTGACATTGTACAGTAGGATTGGCTTATATTTATATGTCCTTGTACTGTGTAATCACAATTTTGAATGTGGTTTACCTTTGCTCTACTTTACTCTGCTCAAGAACTGTTATCTTAAACAGGGACTTTTTTTAAAGTAAAAATGTTTTCTTTGACATTTTTATCAGTTTAAAAAAATCAGTATAAAAAGTAAAATAAAGTAAAACATTATTTTAAATTTCAATTTTAAACAATAATATTATTGTTAAAAATTTTATTCAAACATTACTTTTTTGAATAAATTACTTACAAATATTACTGCAAGAACATTTTAACTTCAAAGAAAATTAAAAAGTTGCTTTTAGCTGAGTTATTTCCTTCTACTCCACTTCAGCAGAACAGTCAGTAGATCTGTCCCTGATTAAAAGTTGTCTTGTTTGTCTCAGCTCCTTCCCCAAAGAAGGCCTCGCTATTGACAGTATGCTATTGACTCACCTATAAAAATTATTAAAAGACAAAGTAATTTGAGGGGCTGAAGTTTCCCCTCAAGTGCCCTCTGCCTTTGAAAAGATGAGATAATGAGAAGGGACCAGAGCCAAGTCTCAATGTTGCCTCTGAATGATAAATGATGACAAAAATTTATGAGCTGAAGTTTTAATTAAGACAAGGCAACACTAATTACAGCCCCTGACAGCGATGACTGAGTCTGAGATTTCATGTTCTGATTATTTAGAACTGTGGGATACCCTTACTGCTGGGGTTGGGCACCTGCCCTGTTGTTGCAGGAGTTCTGCTTATCCTCATTTCTGAACTCCTGCTGGTGCTGAAATTATATAAGTGAAGTGTGGACAGAGGAAATGTCACTGTCACACCATGCCATGTTTTTTGGCTCATGACAGTCACTTAAACATGTTCTTAATCATTATTAAATATCCACTTTGTGTAAGAGATAGATAGTAAGTGTAAGAGAAAGCATGAGTATTCCAATGGGATTAATATGACTGAAAGGTGGGTTATTATCTGACTTAGTAAGTATAGAATGAAAAAGAGGAGCAAGCTCTGGGTGAGCTATTAAACACACCCTAGCATCCTCCCAAAACATTTAGGGTCAAGCAACTCCTGTGGTAAAAGTCTGACTCCCACACCAGAGACCTGAGTTGGAGTCCCGGTTGTGACACCAATTAATGTTAAAACAAAATTACTTTGTACCTTAATCAAAATATTAGCCTTCCTGTTAGCTTGTTAACTGGTATAGCATTGTTTTAACACCGCAGGTTGTGGGTTCAATCCCAGAGGAAGGCAAGTCCTGATAAAAACATGTGTACTTTAAATTCACTGTAAGTCGGTTTTCTGCAACATTATAAACCTTTGTTACATTTGAAAAACAAAAATGGTTATCACAGTGCTTTTGCTTTTGGATTGGATGTCCATATAAGGCAAACAATCTGCTCAGCAAACATTACTTTATAACATTTATTGTTTTTAGACTGCTATAAAAATGCAACTTGCCAGGTATTTGCATACCTTATGCTTGGCTTTAAAACTAATTATTTTGCAACTTTTTGTAAAAAATTATTTACAATTATTTGCCAATAACAACATTGTTTAACAAATAATAAAAAACAACTTATACAATACTTAAAAAAAAAAATTACAATACAAAAATTATTATATTAGGAATAAACAACTCTGCGAGGAGAGAAAATAAAACGTCTTAGGTTACATATGTAACCCTGGTTCCGTGAAGGGAATAAGACGCTGCGTCGAAACGTGATGGGAATGCTACCAGCTACCTGTCGAGTCCAACTTTCAAGGCCATAAAATCTGATGAAAATCAAGGTAGCGTACCATCCAGCAGCATCGAAGATGTCCTAATTGGGACATCTGCAGAAAGGAGTGAAAAGTTTCCACTTTAGGGCATACAATTTCCTCATAGAAGGAAGTGTAGATTGAAGGATGGTCTCAACAACTTCAGCTGATAGACCAGAAGCTAAGAGTTGTGCCCCCTCAAAGGCCACACCCATAGGTGCCAAAGGTCTGGGCGAGGGTGGACGATAGTGCCCTCTACCTGAGACAGAAGGTACTCCCTCCAGAATTTTCCAAGGACAGTCGTCCAGGAGAGATACGAGATCGAAGAACCATATATAACCCTGTATAACCCTAAGCCAGAACAGGACTACTAAGGGCACAAATACCACATTCCGGTGAATTCTTTCTAGAGCTCCTGGGAGCAGGGCAATAGGAGGGAATGCATAAAGGCGTAGTCTCGGCCACACCTAAACCATGGTATCTAGTCCCAGAAAAGCTGGGTGAACTAGAGAGTACCAAAGAGGACATTGTGCAGTCTCTTGAGAGGCGCAGAGCTCCCTGGTGGTGTCCCTGGTGATGTATGCAATCACTGCTGTGTTGTCGGTGCATACCAACAAGTGGTGGTCTCTCAGGTACCGAAGGAAGAGTTTTAAAGCCTGAAGCACAGCAAGCATTTCCAGGTAATGTGCCAAGTATGATGGCAAGGCTCCCAAAGACCTTTAGCTGGGCGGCCGTTCATAACCATACCCCAACCAGTAATGAATGCATCTGTCGCTAGCATAACACGGCGACCAAAATCTCCTAACACTCGACCCTGAGAGAGGAACCAGGGTTTCCTCCACATGTCTAAAGCATGGATACAGCCTTGTGACCTTTATCATGCGAAGTGGATTTCCCCTCGGGGAGAACCCCCTGGATTTGAGCCACCACTGAAGGGGTCTCATGTACAGTAGGCCAAAATGACGTTGGACGCAGCTGCCATCAGAACCAACAGTTGCTGTGACAAGCCTTGCTTGACTCTCGATACTGCAGAGAGGAATGAATTATACGAGCGGGAGAAGATGTGCCCGCATCATGGTGGAAACCCATATGACATCCATATGAGATAGGTGGTTCTCTGGGCTGGAGAAAGCACACTTTTCTCGGGATTAAGTCTGAACCCCGGCTCTTTCATGTGGGCAAGAACGACATCTTACTGTTGAATTGCCAGATGTTGGAGGAAGATAGAATCAACCAATCATTGATATAATTCAGTATGCGGATACATCCACGCATTTGGTGAAAGTGCGGGGGGAGAGAGCAAGGCCATTGGAAGAACACGATATTGGTAGGTTTCGCCCCTGAATGCAAACCTCAAGAACTTTCTGTGCTGAGGAAGGATGGGGATGTGAAAATAGGCGTCTTTTAGGTCTATGGTAACAAACCAGTCCTCAGACCTAATTTGGGATATGACCTGCTTTACCGTGAGTCTCTTGATCTTCAGTTGTCTGACTGAGTGGTTCAAGAGCCTGAGATCCAAGATGGGACACAGACCCCCACCCTTCTTGCGAACAATAAAATAGCAGTTGTATAACCCTGTTTGCCTCAGCTGAGAAAGGACCACCTCGATGGCCTCCTTCCTTAACAGAGAAACCACTTCTTTGATTTTGCCTTCTTGTTCCCAGAACAGAGCCTGCGCAAGTGCCTCAGTTTGCTTGTGTGCCTCCTGGGAGGCAGACCCTGTCCTTAACTTTAAGATGGAGCAGGGTGAGCTATAGATGACATCCTGAGAAATAGTTGTCAATTAACTCAGTTGTCAATTAACCTAGCCACTCTCATTCATTCCAGAAGCAGTTTGGCCTGGAGAGCTTGCACCCAAGGACGTGACCTGCACCCACTGCCCACCAGGCCGGGGCACTAAGATTCCTTAACCAGTAGACCAAAACTGCACCGATATAACCCCAATACTATCATCTCTACACTGGTTGCCTGTCAATTTTTGTATTACTTAAAAGATTCTTACACTGCTTCACACTAGACAGACACAATATTGACCCTATTGGACTCACTATGATATGATATGGCTTCATATTTATCAACAACATATGAAAATGATAGATCAGTACATTTTTTTAAAACATGTACTGCATACTTAGTTTATCATGTTTTTTTGTTTAGTTCTGGATTCTGTAAAGCTCTGTTTCTAAAACATTTGATTGTCCCTGTCAGTTGTTATTGGTTACTGCTTAGAAAGTGGCCGCCATACCCCGATTAGTGTGAGCCATGGCTACTAAAGAAGGTGGTCACCTTGGCCGACAGATGGAGATCAGAGATCTCTGCAATAGGGTCAAAAGGAGGAGCGCATAAACCTTTAGTACTATGGCCAAATCCCACAGGGGAACTCGAGATTGCACTCAGGGCCTCAGCCTCAGCGTACTGTGGAGAAAATGTGTAACAAGCGGACATCTATTCAAAAAACAAACAGCTATAGGGATGTGGTAAGCAGAAAGTGCTGCCAGTAGGATCTCCATCACTGTACCAACCGGGCAGTTGACCGTGTCAAGCTGGCAGTCTCTGAGTTGTGCCCCCTCAGAGGCCACACCCACAGGTTCCACAGCTCTGGGCAAGGGTGGATGATAGCAGTTAGGATCGATTCTATACGAGCAGGAGACAGATGTGCCCACATCCTGGTGGAATTCTATATAACACCGAGATAGATGGTTCTCTGAAATGGAGATAGCACACTTTTCTTGGTGTTCAGTCTGAACCCCAGCACTTTCATGTGGGCAAGAACAACATCTCAATGTCGAATTGCTAGGTGCTCTGAGGGAGCTAGAATCAACCAATCATATATATAATAAAGTATGCAGATGCCCTGTAACCTCAGAGGGGCCAGGTCTGCATCTACACATTTGGTGAAAGTGTGGGGGCAGAGCAAGGCAGAATAAAAGAACTCGATACTGATAGGTTTCGCCTCTGAATGCAAACCTCAAGAAATTCCTGTGTTAAGGAAAGGTGTGGATGTGAAAGAGTATTTAAAGTCTGTGGTGACAAACCAGTCCTCGGACCTGATTTGGGATATAACCATAAGCACCATAAGCTTCACCATAAGCATCTTGAACTTAAGTTGTCTGACTAAGCGGTTCAAGGGCCTGACATCTAGAATGAGACGCAGACCCCCACTCTTTTTGGGAACTATGAAAAATCCCTGTTGTGAAAAAGTTCTTGAGGAGGAACTACCTAATTGGCCTTCATTCTTAACAGAGAAACTACTATATGCTAAGGAGCTTGCACAGCTCTTAAACAAGTAACACACAGAGCATGTGATTCCCCCTGGTAATGAAATGCAGGCAGGGAGGAACACACACATTCTGAAATGCTTGCTTGAGCCCCTTGTCTTTCCCTTTGGCATTGTAGCTTAAATTCTAGGCCTGCACTTAGATCATGGTGGAGATTGTAGAAGGAGCCATGGAAGAGCCGTAGCAGGGGGAGACTGTGGAGACCCAGGCCACAGCCGTGATGGCTGCCCGCACGTATTTGAGGGAGGAAGTCCTGATGACTCCAGGGGATGTGCCAACAGAGGCAGAGCTGGTGAAGACAGAGCCCATGGAGTCAATGGAGAGCAGATGAGCCGAGGTGACACAGAGGTTCTGGAGAACCAAGGAGGAGCAGGTAACACCAGCGACCTGAGGATGGAGGAGGAGCCAAAGGGAGGGAGGAACCTGATGGAGCTGGTGGGATGGAGCGGAGTGGAGTCCAGAGGTGGAGTGGAGTCCAGAGGTGGAGGAATGTCAATGAAGAAACCAGGTGAAACTGGATGGACAAGGAAGCCTGGAGAAGCCAGGGGACAGACAGGACCGGGTGGAAGCGAGGGAGCTAGGAGGCATGGCAGAGCTGCAGGGTCGGAGGGCCGAGGTGGAGTCCAGGATGCTGAGGTGGTGACTGGCAGACCTGCGGCTCACTCACTGCACAGGTGGTAGACTGAGGGTGAGCTGTGGGGCTGTCAGCAGACCGTGGTGGGGATATGTAAGAGTCCAGGAGAGGAAGGGTGGGAGAGTTTATCTTGAGGGGTCACAACACAGTCAGGCAAACAATCAATATCATCCAGTCTGTTGGATCCAGTCAACAAAAGTGCAGTGGGCGGAGCTTCCCTTTTCATCTGCAGCGAGCTTTTCAGCCAGCTCACGTACCAGGTCACCTCTCAAGGCTCTGACCCACTCAAGAAACTCTTGAAATGTCCCTCAAGGACCATCCCCGGGCAGGTGTGCACAGTAAGTTGTTCGGAAAGTGGGATCTTTCCAGCAATGTTAGGAAATTTGTGAAATGGTCCTCAATGGTCCTCAAGGGACCGCTCCCCCTGCTTTAGCATAAGCAGGGGAAACAACTTAAGTTAACATATTAACTAAAGTCTCAAGTTAACACATTAACTAAACAAAAACAAAATATGGGTTATTTTGTAACGTGCCACTTACTGTTTACAGTCGGTTCTTCTGATCCTGTCAGACACAGGAACCGACACAGGATCGGTTCTTCTGATCCTGTGTCACATCTCCTCCCCACTCATGACAGACAAGTGGAATAAAAAGAGTGTCCCCTTAGGGAACATTTTCCTGTAACATGTATGGGGAGTGTGTGCGTTTGGCTTTCGTAGCAAAAGAGAACAATGAGGATATAACAATGAGGAGGTTTAATTTACAATGTCCACAGCAGGAAATAAGGCATAAGGAAGAAGAAAGCAGAGATCATCAGACTAACACTTCTACAAGTGATCCTGTGTCGCATCTCCTCCCCACTCATGACAGACAAGTGGAATAAAGAGTGTCACCTTAGGAAACATTTTTCTGTAACATGTATGGGGAGCGTGCGTATTTGGCTTTCGTAGCGAAGGAGAACAATGAGGATATAACAATGAGGAGGTTTAATTTACAATGTCCCCAACAGGAAATAAGGCATGATGAAGAAGAAAGCCGAGATCATCAGACTAACACTTCTACAAGTGATCCTGTGTCGCAGGATCAGAAAATACCAAACAAGGAACACATAGTGAAAAACCAAACTACACAGAACAAAAATCAGGACTAAACCATTGACAGTTCATGGGGGGAATGTGACAACTATTTTGTAGTAGAAGAGGCAAAATATTTCATACACTCTTATACTTAATAAGAGTGTATGAAATACTCAGCTTACTGTTATAAGATAAATAATAGTGTGCTCTAGTTATGCAGTTTATAGTGAAACAATAAAACAAAAAAACACAATTTTACACAATTGTGGGGACTTCTGTCATGTTTGGGTATCCAAATAAACAATTTAAGATACTCAATTATTGTGGCAGTGTGTCAGTGTCTGTCACTGTTTGTAGAGTGTCTGTCAACTGAAGGCAAATTATGTCACAAGATCACTTCTAGTTTATATGTGATGACCGGGGTAAACATTTAGTAAAGCAAAATGTAAAGCATTTAAAAGGCAAAAGGTAACTAAATACTTGTGAGGTTTTTTATAGTTTTTCATGTCATATTGTTTTGTATCCGTATAAGCTTATAACTAACCAATTGTCAACAGAATTTTGTAGCCATAGACTTCAAGATAAGCAGAAGAAGAAAAATTGATACAATTGAGGCTTGACCCCTAACAATGATATCAATTAATTTAGAAGAAATACAGCATGAAAGAGCAAAATACTGCAGGCATTTTCTCAATGTCACTTTCTCACATTCACAGAATAAATCATCAAATGAGCCTGTGGCAATCAGCTGTGTTTATTTGTATGTGTGTGTGTGTGTCCTCCAAAGCTGATAACCTCTGAAAACCTCCATTAACCAAGAAGAGCAGAACACGTTATCAGCACACTGACAACATTCTTTCTCTTTCCTCATTCACACACACACAATCAGAAGTCTTTTCTTTAGCCTGATGCCAATAGCCCTTCAAAATACAAACTGCTGTTTACCAAAATACTTTTTGGTAAAAGTATTATACTTTTACCAAAATACAGCATTTTATAACCTAACCCCAGTAGTCAGCAATGTAACTGTTCAGCAATGTAAGTGTCAACTGTCAACTGGTAGAGCATTGTTTTAGGAACACTAAGGTTATGTGTTTGATTCCCAGGGAACACAAGTACTTATCAAATATATAGCTTAAATGCACTGTAATTTGCTGTGAATAAAAAGTGTCTGCTAAATGAGTAAGCTTAATTGTGTTCTTTCAGAAAGTGATCCTGTCTCGCATTTCCTCCCCACTCATGACAGACAAGTGGAATAAAAAGAGTGCCCCCTTAGGGAACATTTTCCCATTAAACAGTGATGAGAGCTCTATGCATTAAGTGACATTTAGAAAAGTGGTCAATACTTAGAGGAGTGGATCTTATATTAGCCTGGTAATGTGCGGGGCGAGAGATGAGCCCTTGATACTATGGCAAATGTGTTTTAAATCTGAGTCTGAACATGTGCAAAATTAAGCTTATTTATAGGCAGGTCAAGGTCACGTGACATAGCATTGGACTACAAAGCCTTTAATAGGCACCTACAAACTGTATCATTACATAAGTCTAATGGAAAGCCATACAGGCAAGACCAAAGTGTGACAAAGCGATGCAGTGCCTCATTCCCTATCTCAGAGAATCAGGTAACATATGTAACTTGTGACATTCCCTTTCGAAGGAACTCAATGCTGCCTCAAGCTTGATGCTATAGGGGATGTTAATGCCCATTTCACCACAGTGAGGGAAAGCCTGTCTCAGATGCTTTATTGGCAATGCTAATGCTAATTAGCTAGATAAATGACTAGCAGTATGGAATCTATCTTCAGCATCTAAGTACTGTTCAGCATCTAGATACTGCACCCATATAATAAAAATGTCAAAGAAATAAACATTGCATGGTACAATAGTGCAACTCTCACTCTAAAGAAGAAATTAAAAACCTTGAGTGTAAATGGAGACGATTAAATTTGGGTAATTTTAGATTAGTTTGGAAAGACAGTATGTCAAGTGTTGGATGACTTGTTTTAATTAAAAGGAAGACAAATACAAGACAAGTAATTACTTATTGGACCAAACCCATTCAAACAAACACTTTTTGAATACAACCTTCAAATAGAAAGATGTTACATCATCTCAAAGAGGATGGGAAGGGCAATACGCAACATCGTGACACAGGACACCCGAGAGCCCACCAGGGCGGGGCAGGAGACCCGAGAGCCTGCCAGGGCGCCGCAGGAGACCTGAGAGCCCGCCGGGGCGCCGCAGGAGACCCGAGAGCCCACTGGGGTGGTGCAGGAGACTTGAGAGCCCACCGGGGGGAGCAGTAGACCGGGATGCCCACCAGAGCGGATCCAGAAAGGGGAGCAAAGACACACAAGCATGGAGAGAGAGAGCCCTGGAGACGTAACTCAACGGGAGCTACCACAAGGCAGAGAGTGGGGGCAGCCATCCCCATCACAGGAGGATCTGCAGCCATGCTCACCTCCTCTTCCGCAGTGTGAGCCACAACTTGGAAGTGGTGTACACAGCCCAAAAGACTCACAGCACTATGGCCAGAACAAAGGTGTCTGTTGCACAGGCCAGCACAAGGACGGTGGGTGTGACGTGACTTGACTAAGGAATGCGGACTGGGCACTGGACACACACACATACAGTGCTGCTTGAAAGTTTGTGAACCCTCCAGACATGGTTAGGTTTTGTGTAAAAAAAAAAAATAGAATAACCTAATCAAATGTACATCCAAAACCCAATTTGTGAAGCAGACTTGCTAATGATAGACAAACAAAAAAAAGAGGATATATTGTCATTATTTATTGAACAAAAGGGGTTAATCTCACAAAACCTGAAAATTTGACATGTGCATAAGTATGTGAAGCCTTTTATTTAGTAGCTTGTGGCACCTCCTTTTGCAGCCATTACTTCAACCAAACGTCTTCTGTAACCAC
>JBAJNP010015367.1:0-10022 GCA_036877545.1 Yasuhikotakia modesta
ATTTGTTTTGATGTGGCTTTTTAAATGACTTTCCAAACGTGTCACCCCTTAAAAATGTTTAATTCTACAATTACCATTTATTTTAAATAACTGTTGATGCTCGGCTGGAAAATCCAAATAAATATTGTAGCTGTAATTTGGAACATGGTTTCTAACTGGTTTGAGAAGGTCGCTGATCTTAAGATGGCCATGCTGGTCGGTCAACTGTCCAATAATTTGTACCAATGAGTTTGCACCAGCTAAAGATCAGTTTTTACCAGTTAATGATGAGTTTGAAACAGCTAATAAACAATTTCGTCCAGTTAATGACCAGTCTAAACCATAAATAACCAGTTTAAAAAGGTATTGAAAGAAGTTTAAAGCAGTCAATGCTTGGTTTAAACAAGATTAGAACTGCTTTTAAACTGGTTTAAACTAGGCAATAACTAGCTTAAGATGGATTTCATTTGGGATGTTATTTTATTCCACAATATTGTATCATAAATATCGTTTGTGCTCTGAATTATTCTGGAAAAACCAAAGAGATTAACAAAATAGCCTCAAATGTAGCATGACATGACAAAATGAGCAGAAGTAAAACAGGTCTCGCTTTATGAATGTGAAAAACATTCAAACTAAATGTAACAAAGAGACGCTTTCATGCAGGTTTCTGTAAATAGCCTGAGTCTGCAAATCTCTAAAGGCTCATATTAGTTTTGTGGTGTTTGCTATCACGGTCAGCCTCTGGTTTATGTCCCAGCTGAGGAGAAATCATGTGGAACATTTTCGGGGGTAATTTTAGCTTGAAAGGACCCATCTGTCATTAGCCACTTACACACCGATGTCATGCACTTATGATGTCACTGTCACTGAATGACTCTGAACCACTGAGCAAACAGCAAAACTATATTACATCATCAGGCCTCGATTTGTCAAAACTTAAACGCAACATTTGATAGTAGCCCCATTTAAAGCGCATATGTTTATGTATGTGAGTAATGGTGTATTATTGATTTAAACTGTGCATGACAGTCACCACTGTTTGGCATGGTTCACTTTAGCTGAGGCATGCGTTCAGTTTCAGTCTTTTTTTAAGTGGATTTTCTGTTTGCATAAATGTCTGTTGACCTCTGTTAAATTTTCAGACATTTTTATTGATCAATGAAGCTACAATAGATTTTGCTGAATTGTATTTATGTATTTATATATGTCTGACCAATTCCATTCAATTGAAGGTTAATACATCTAAACTCCTTACACTGTGGACTGGGAATATGATGTCTCCACAAACACATATTAATATTTATGCGTGACATAAGATATTCAATATTTAATAAACTTACACTTTGCCGAGTTACAAAGAACAATCCATGCAAAAATGTGCATGTTGCTTTGCAATTTTATTTACTGGCAACAAATTGGAGATAGTGCTTTTTGTATTGTTGGGTTGAAGAGAACATAAATCAATAACTGTACCAGAACACCTCACTTTCTGCTGTCAATGAACAATGATGTCTCATATCTTTTTGGAGCTTGTTTTTGATTCTGGGGAACAAATTCCTTCATGAAAGTTATTTCAAAGTGGCAGACAAGTTTGTTATGTTGTTTCCAGAAAGCTCCACAGAGAGCAATGTTGCAGGTGGACGTTTTCTTCCAGAATGTTCCGAGGATCCCTTCGCGAACGCAATGCTACGAGTTCCCATGAACACAAAATATGATAAGCTATTCTTCTTCTTGTCCCTGGAAAGTGATTAATCACAGAAGAAGCATTTTATTAAGCCAAACTTTTTACCTCGCTTCTGATGTCTAGAAATATGAAGTTCTGTCTGTAGAACCTCCTGAGATCCAGTCTGTAGAAGAGACAGAACATTGCCATGAAAAGAGAGCCAGTAAAGCACTAGGGGAGATTGGACACGACTGTCTATTATGGAACTGAACCAGGGTCAGTTTGGGTTCATCTGGGTTGGGGTCCGTCTGGTCTCAGCCTCAGGCGGCATGGACCACCCACAGCCTCTTCACTGATTTCAGTTTAGTTCCTTTCATTACAGTTTTCATCTTGGTTTAATCTATTTTGGATAAATCCACCATAACCAGCGTATAAAACCAGAACTGTTTGGCCAAGTCTACTTTTGTTTTCCATGGAAAAAATAACAGGGTTTGGAATAATATTACGGCAAGTAAACAGTCAGAGCGTTTAACCATTTTTATACAATTCAAATGAACTATTCTGCACTAGATGATAAGATATAATATGTTGAGAGGAAGTGGCCAATGGCCAATATACTGTCACTTTAATATAATACAACTAAACACTAAATTAATTCAAATACTTTCTTACATACGTTACATAGATGTTTACTTAACATTGATAGCAAAACGTGCAAACAAGTATCTGATATTTCATAGCTGTAAGGAGATTGTGGAACTAGCTTCAGTTAGCATTACTGTTACTTAATTAGCATTACTTCTTAGGCACAGTTATTGGTTGATATTTTGACAATTTTAAAGAATATCCAATATGTCACTTATATTATTTGGCATCAGTAATTATATTATTTGGTCACATGATCTTCCAAAGCCAATTAAAACTATTAGGAACCAAATTATGTTCTGATTTTTCACACTTTAAATGTAACATTTCCACTCAAGCACACATACAGCTTCCAGTATGAAATTATGTGAAATTTCTGTTTAGTTTCTTCTGTGAATGAAGACCTGTCTCAGTATAACAATTTACAGGTCGAATAAATCACTAGTTCACACATTCTCAAATTCTATAAACGTTCCCCTCCAGACGTCCACAACAAACATTAACGTGTCGGCGTTGCGCCATGTTTTCATGAAAATGAGCTATAACTGCTGTCACAACATCCTTATTTATTTTCTGTCTACCTGTTTCTAGTAGCAAACTGTGCCATTTCTGTTCGGCCTTTGAATCCGTCATCATAATAAAACTTGTCACCATGCACCATTTATATTGAACTCATGGGCCAGTGCATGTGATAATAGACTTGAAGTGTTTCAAAACACAACAAGATTACTGTTTAATTCATAAGGCAAGTCCCGCCTCCACATCACTACTGCAGTGGTAGATGAGGTCAGGACCAGTTGCAGGAAAGTAAAACACAGTGTTTAATCCAAAGGAAAGAGATCTGGTTACTGGTGGTGTACCACAAGTCTAGGTGCCCACAATCTTCATGAACCATAATATGAAAATCCGCCCACAAAGTGTGATGTCATATTTAAAAGACAATAGTGTTTTTTTTGGCCTTTTGTCCACAAGCAACTATTCTGAGAGACAGTTATTTAATTAATTTGGAGTACCGTGTGAAAACCATGGCCATGCCATAATTATTATACTATAACAAAATGCACATTGTATGAAAAACAAATTTTGCACAAAGAGTTGTATGTTAAAAAGCGCAGTGTCGGTCTTGGTTTGGAGCATTTGGCGAAGAGTGTGTCACATCCTGTTTATTTACAGGGTCAGAGGTATTGAAATAACTACAAAAACAAACTTTGCTGAGCTGCAAACCAAACTTATGACCAATTTTCCCATGATTAGACATGGTTGAATGGCTTTTGCCAGTACGTAATTTTGAACCGCTCCCCTCTGTTGCATCCAATGCATAGTGCTCTGTTTGTACTTCAAAACAAGAAAACCTTTGAAAGCAAATTATTGCATAAAATGGAGTCATAGAGAAGACTTTACAGTAGCATTTTGAAATGGAACCTAAGTTGATTTGGAACTATGGATCTATGTGTTTCATAAAAATAGTGATTTTAATAGTTTTATGTTAAATGGTTTCTAGGTAAACAATGCAAAACACTGGGCAGTCATAAATGCTGGGTTCATATTTTGAAATATTTTGGGTATGAATAAAACAAAATTTTATTCAGCTACTAAAACTAAATGAATTATAATGAATGCAATATGTTTATAGTTAACATTTCTTTAACTTTATCTAAGATTGAATAAATCACTGACCTTTTTCTTTTTGCAATGCATTATGGGATATGGGTCTTATCTGCAAAGAATATATGCAATGCAATTTGGCCAAAGGTCTTCGAAGGCGAAAACGTTGGCACACACTGAACGGTTTTAATGCTGGAACAGATTATATGTGTATATTTTATGTGTATATTTGTCTTTTTATATGTCTTCGGCATATTTTGTGAGACACTCGAGGAAAGACGGTCATGTGCTGAATTATTGTAACAGGCTACATAACATTCTGTAGATTTTCCATCTTCTCCAAAACCTGTCTCTGGTATAAATGTCAGCATTTCGGTAGTTTATTTAATCAAGAACTGGAAGTTTGTGAAACAGAAGACATTTTCATTCATGAAGAAACATTTGCAGTTTGTTTATAGCACCTGCGGGCTCGTCAAGTCACGATGTTAGATGTTAAAACCAGATGAGAGCAACGGGAGTGAAGGCTAATGTCAGCCACAGTTGATGGAGGTGAGAAGAAATGAAAAATGAACTTGAAGATGCCGTTCTGAAGAAATATAACCCAGGCAGCAGCTCGCCTGGCTCACGGTGAACTGTGGAGGTTGTGACGAGTCTATTACAGAAATGTACTCCCCTCTGGACCTTTATATTTGAGGTGGAGTGGCAGTTTAATGGCGGAGAGTCAACCCAGATGGTGTTACGAGAGCGAAACGAGAGTAACATCACTCAGGTCAGCTGACGGGTGAAGAGGAGAAAGGGATTAAAATGCAGTCACAGGGTCAAAATGGCGGTTCGGAGTGCTCGATAAAATGTATTGTTATTGGATTTGAGGGTTAAGCTCTTAAGCTCTTTGTGTAATGTGCAAAAAAAAACAACATCTGTTAATATGCTCAGAAACTCTCTTAGGCAGAAAGGAACTGATTCTGACCGCTCAACAGAAGTTTTTAAGGGCAGCTTGACAGAATACAACAATTTTTTTATGAAATGCTGGTAAAAGATCTGCAAGCCAGCTGATGTGAGGAAAACATTAACCAACCAATCCATCAAAAGGCCTCTGGACCTGTCTGCATGCTCACCACCTCATCTGATGGCTCAATACACTTAAACATACAACAGATGAGTCCCTGAGCCAAGCAGTCACTCTTGCAGGCTTCATATCCACCTCCTTCAGGCTGATGTTGAAGCTCAGGGCTGTCCTGGTCTGAAGACTGAAGCTCCACAGAACTCACACCTGTTATTATGAACCAGTCGCCTCACGATCTCGATATATCAGTATCGAATTCTGATTGCTTTTCCAGGATGACGCTGATCTAGGATCAGTTTCTGGTCAGTTTCTGGTCATTTTGCTGAGCAACAAAACAAAAGTAAGGAGGAACATTAATACCAGGAATAAGAAAGTATTCACTGTGATTATTTGTTAGATTTTTTGCTTAGCGATGCCAATAACATTTACACATTTTCCAGATGCTTTAATCAAAAGCAAAAATTACAGTGATACAATTTATCAGTACATGAGTTCCCCTGGAATTCGAACTCATAACCTTTGCACTACTAACACTAACTACAGGCGCTAACTACTAAACTACAGGTAAAATTAAACAAGCAAATCTGAAAACATGATTTTTTAAAAAATGTTTTCACCATACATTTAAATTTGCATAAATTTGCATACATTTAAATTAGCTTATTTGAAATTTTCTGAGCATGTGTGAGTACCGCTATTAGTAAAAAATAACTACTCACTTATTTTTAGTCTTGAGAGGTCAACATTGAATACACTGTAACTTATTTTGGATAAGCCTCAGTAAAATATTTAAATGCAAACATAGGCCTAAAAGTCACTTATAATACAAGCAAGCTTTGCTTTAGCAAAACACCCCTGCAAAACCTTCAGATCCAATTGCGTGTTTAGGAAATAACTCACGCCTAATATCATGGGAACATTGCTGTCAAGTGAAAATTACATGATTTATGCCAGACTACCATGGCATCAGTCTTTTCTCTATTAAATGCCTCTTATTTGTTTGGCTAGCACATGTAGCTAGTATCTCATTTCGCTGTGGTCTGGAAGCAGAGGCAGTGTGGGGTTATTTTGACTGGAGTCTCTTGTTTGCTCAAATCAAGTGAATATTTGGAGGTGTTTGGTGTGGAGCCCCATGAGTTGAACAGCTTCTGAGTCACTGTCTGTTCATTTGATGGTTGTCTGGCCAGATGTACTGAAATCGCTTTGACTAGTAGGGTCATACAGACAGTCACATATTAAGTGGTAAAAATTGTCATCTCCAGCCTAAGCGTTTGCCCACCAGCCATCAAAACACGGTGCAAGTTCCGGACTAAAAAACACAATACAAACTAGATTGTTTGCTTTGGAAATTCCTCTAAGAAAAAATGCAGGAAGGAGACAACAATAAATGTCAATCTGTTAAAATGTTTACTGAATAAGCATAGTTTTGATGCGTTTATTAATTGTATTTCAATTCGTTTCATGTATTTGAAAGCCAAAAGGAATATTTGTTTAAAGTCTGATTCACTAGCATTTATTGGTTTCACTGACTGAGCATATTTAACTAGCATTTGTCATGTCTTGGAATGTTTGAACACTGTGGTACATTTTTCCAGCAAATCCTGATGCGATCTGATTCAATCATTAACAGTTACTGTGACGATGAGGAAAGCATCTCTGCCAACTCCTTAGAAACGAAACAAAGGTAGAACAACGTGACAATCGTTCCATGGTCACATTTTCCTTACAAAACTCTAATATTCAAATAATAAACAGAAAAATAAATAGTCAAACAGCAAGGGTTGTTTCCTGGTAATGTAACAAAATGTCACCATGAGATATAGCCTTCCAAAAATGATAAATTGATTCACAGTGTCTTTTAATTTAACTACTAGGCCACAATTAAGTTAAAGTCAGTTATTTTTTTCCAGATTTAATGTGGAGTGAATTATTATTGCATTAAAATATAGTGGAACAAAACAATATTTGCCCAACCAATTAAACGGACTTGGGGGTGGGGCTATCTGTTAGACCAGCCAATGACAGATGAGGGACTGTTTGAAACAGTCTTTTATTAAGGCGCAGCTATGGCACAAAAATAACACATTTTACCTTAAAGATATTGATTCAAACATTAGCTACTAAATAAACCATCAGGAGGGTATTTCACTGCACTTAACAAGAGTTATAGCACTTTAATCAGCCCTTCAATCAGGGCCTTTTTCGCAAATGACCCCTAAACTCGCCAAAAACATGAGACAATCTGGAAACTTTCAGCAGAGCAAAGCAAACAAACGCACAATATCAAAGGTCAAAAATATCTATGATGGCACTCATCCTAAACCACAGCGATGCATGTAACATGTCTGTTTGTCAGAGGAATTTATCACGGGTGGAAATGAAAACAAACTGCCTTTGGATAAAAGATGAACTAAAAGAGAGAGAGAGAGACCGAGGAAAAAGTGAGATGCGATTAAACTGAACGGTCTACAGCAGCACATTTTCTGAAGAGCAAGATGAAAAATAAAGACACTTAATAATTATTGGTGATGTTTCTAAAGCACATTGCAGAAAAAAAGTTAAAGTAATGGAACAAACACCGAACATTCTACTGTTTTAAAAAAAAAAGTAGTAGTGTTAAAAAACATTCAAAAAAACACCCATTAATAAAGACTTCAATAAAAACTGCATCATCTGACCAACAGACTAATGTTGGACCAACTTGGAGTCTGTTATTATTAAGGAATCATAATTTTTCTCTGCAACACTTTCCATAGGCCTCAAGTGATTTGCTAATGATCAGAACTAATGGTTGATTTAGTCAAAGTCTGGCAGTGTAGCAAGATGTTATGTTCATATTTCACCCGCACATTTTAACCGACACCAACTTCCCATAGATTAATTATTTTGCTACTACATTCGACCAATGGCAAGATGCAAACAGTTTTAAAATGCTAACTACATGAATGTTTTGCTACGTTCACAGACCATTTATATAAACACGCTTAGCACAAGACATGCCACCCATGAGCTGCCGCAACTGACTAATAAAAATGTGCAAAACGTGCAAAATAATTCTGCTTATATCGATTCCGCACTGTTTGCGTTGGACCGGCAGTAACGCCGGACAGGGAGTGGCATGTCTGTCTCGAACAAAATGCTAGCTAGACTGTTTTTATAAACGCCACTTTGTAAACTTCTGCTCAGTATTAGCCTGTTCAGTAATTGCTAGTGTTTAATGGCCCTAACAGATGTTGCTTTGATACTGAACCAAAGTTCTGTCATATTCCCATGTTGTGCCGAGTTCGGCCTACAACTTAAAGAGCTTTCATTTCTGTATCACCGTCCGGCTCCATCTGAACAAACACCAGCCGGCTCAGCCATTGGTTTGATGATGTATGTTTACACATAATAAGGTAATTAAAACAGCAATACCTACAGTATGCGATGACAGAGTATGTGCGTGGATGTTTATGTAGGAGAGAGATTTGGCTGGATCAGTGAAAGCTGAAACAAAACATGAACACAGAAAGACAGAAATCCCACTAAAGTCTCTAGGTTCGGCACGTAACTCGTTCCGCACCATTTGCAAACATAAATGATTCCTGAAATCATACAGTTTAATTAGAAGAGGCAAAACTATTATACATTTTGCAGATAAAAATTGGTGGAAATTGTTTGAATTGCAGTTGGTGGGGATGGTTTTAGAAACAGAATTTTATAGAGATTTATAGATCATTTTGCATTATAATAAATGAGTACAGATTGACAATAATGGACTGTAGGCCAGACACATGCTTATGTACAATAATATAAAAATGACACAAACAACATATTGACCTCTGACCTCAGTTTGCCTGCCTTACTTTCAATTATCATAAAATTATCTTTATTTCAAATATATTATCTTTATTCTGGGGCTTTTTTTCTCTGCAAAAAAATATTTGCAATTAATTGAGATTAATCACCATATCAAGGAATTGAATTTATTTTATAAGAACATCAGTATGTGAATAGATGTAATAGTTCCAACCCACTTTAAACTGTTTCAATGTGTTTTAACCAGGAGTGTAAAAGCAGTTGGTCATCAGTTTTGGTGCCCAGGAGGAAATACTTCAGAATCAGAGAGAGGCAGTATTTACTGAGCATGTGATGAATTGGGTTTCTTCTCCATGCAACACATTTATCCTGGCAGTGTGAACTAGACAGTGTGTGTCTGTCTGTGTGTGTGTGTGTGTGTGTGTGTGTGTGTGTGTGTGTTCCCTCACACAATCTCCGGCATGAGATCATAAACAGACACCGTAAACGAAAAGCAGACGTTCCAACAGACAATGTCAAATGCTTTTTATCCCGACTTTCCCTCTAAGTGTATAGACTACAGGGTGGCAAAATTCCATAAGAGTCTTTCCTTGTAACGGAATATTGTTCTGATTATTCCCAAATGGTTAAAGCTGCTATTCTCCATCAAGCAGTGAGAATTCTGTCTGTGTAATTTATCATCCAAAGCTATCAAACAAGGAATTACAGTAAGTAAATGGCTTGGAATTCCTAAGGCTCGAATGTTGGATCTGAAGTCATTAGGTTTACATTTACACGTTCAGCAGATGCGTCTGTCCAAAGAGATTTACAGCACATTCAAAAACACGCTAGGACATAATAGGTCGCAATCTGGACTGAACCCAACCTCCGGATGCATCACTCACAGCCTTGAAAGGTCTCATCGTTTCCTCGTCCCCATTGGTGTTTTTTTTCGCTGCACGTTTATTTTAGAATACCAAGGCCCTGAGAACATCAGACTGCTCCACAAATATTCCAAACACCCAGTTCACAAATACCCATCCGGCATCGTGCCAGTGTACACACCCGTGGCTTTTTGCTATCTGTCAAGCCCGGAACATTCTCTGTGCGGCAGACTGGGAAATTTATCATTATCAAAGCTGCTTCCGACTGGCCTGGTATGGGGTGGGCTCCGGTGATAGGAGAAGCCCCTAAAGAGTCGTACAACTTCCTTAGCAGAAACTGACACAATCTGTTTCCTCCCAAAATTTCTCAGCGTTTCAACTGATGTGTGCGGTGTACATATGC
>JBAJNP010015368.1:0-10021 GCA_036877545.1 Yasuhikotakia modesta
TATGTGTGTTTATACATATATGTGCATAATGCATATGTGTGAATTCTCAGACTATAGTAGCCTGGAGCGGCTCCAAAGCCAACATGTTTGAGCGACAGAAGGTTCGAGAAATAGCAATGCTGATCAGAGACACGGAGAGGAACGGCAAAGCTCGCATCATCGATGTCACCGAAGGAGAGGAACCAGTGGAGATGGTTCAGGTGACATAAACACTCACACACACTTTAATATGTTTCCACAACACACAGATATAGGATTGCTCGCGTGTAGAAAGGGCCCCACTGTAAATGCACGCGGCGGGTGATGCATGAATGGACAGAGTTAATGAAGAAAACTTGAAACCCAAAAATGAAAGTTTCATCATTTACTTATTGTCATTCTAAACCTGTGTGACTTTTGTGCTTCTGAGGAACACAAACATTCTCTCTTTACCCAAAAGGCACTTGGTCCAATCCCAGCGCTGAAGGACGGCTCAACAGAGGAGGACACAGCGGCTGATGTCTCTAACTCTGCTTCCCTGTACAAGGTCTCTCTGTTCTTTACAGTCTAATGTCAAATATTGTTATCCGTCAAATTATACAGATTCTCTATGTTTTTTTAGGTGTCTAATGCAACGGGCCAAATGACTTTAACACAACTGAGTAACAGAGGACCATTTAGTCAGCAACTCTTGGACAAAGATGACTGTTTCATCCTGGACAATGGATCTAATGGAAAGATCTATGTCTGGAAAGGTCATGTTGTGTGTGTGTGGTGTGTGTGTGTGTGTGTGTGTGTGTGTGTGGGAGCTACATTATAAGTCATTGTTTTCCATTGCTTATTAACAGGAAGTGGAGCTAACGCTGAGGAGAAGAGGGTTGCACTGAAAGTGGCAGATGAGTTTATAACAGAAATGAACTATCCTAGGATGCAAACGCAGGTAATTGCTTTTTCTGTTTAATAGATGAACTGAAGGTGGTTTTGGTTACATAATTAAGATGTCATGAGACATCTTTCATCTTTCATAAGTCATCCATATTTCTTCTTGTCTACAGGTGGAAATTCTCCCTCAGGGACGGGAGTCTGTCCTGTTTAAACAGTTTTTCAAGAGCTGGAGTTAAACATGCGCCATCGTGACACATAAATGCACCAACATTGACACATTTCATTAAATAATGCAGCATATTGGTTATGTAAGATGAAAAAATCCCTTTACTGTTCAAGATTCCAGAGGCATGTGTGAAGAAATCATTTGAGGATTATTGAGTTTTGTGATGTCATACAGGAAACATGTTACAACGCCTTTTACAAGACAAACCATTTATGTGAATCATTTTCTGTTAGATCATTAATTCTGATATCATCATTAATTAAAAACTGCCTACATCCCTACAGTCTGTCATCTTTGTGTTGTTGTCAATAAATTATCTATAATTTCCTTAAATTGTTTTCTGTATAATTATCCATCATTTTCAGGTTCAGCTGTAAAGTAAAGCTGCAATCCATAACTTTGTTTTCTGCGTTGGCGATAGAGAGGCAAAAGTTAGGATCTGCAGCTTTAACTAACTTGTATGAACTTCACAACAATCTTTTCATGAATGTAGTTATTTCAAAATAAAGCTGCATATCCGATAACTGCAGCAGCTTTCAGGATGGGAACAGTTTCAGGATTCAGTGAGTCAGTAGAGACTTGAATTCATGTTAAGATTTTTTGCATCTATCCAGTGAATCATCTCCTGTGTTTAGTTAACGTCACATTAGAACTCATGACTAGCCACCCACAGCTGTCGGATGACAGGAAGAAGCTTCCGGAAGCTTTGAGTGAAACTGAAGTGCCGTTCAGCACTTGTCGTTTGACAGCTGGCTTTGTGTTCTGGACTGGGACGGTCTCTCATCCGGTTGTCATTATTGGGAAGCTGATATCACCCACAATTGCTACTGGCCTATCAGAGTGATCACTGCTTCCTCCAAAAGTCATGTCCGCTTTCCCATAAACATCTCTGAGGGCTACTGGGTGATATGGAGGAACACAATAGTTATTTGCATGGTCCAAACCAGAGACCCAGGTGTTCCTGAAGCTTGTGCCCAGAAAAATGAGTGTCTGCCTGATTTATGAAGATGTCTTTCTACAGTGTGGAGACACTGTGGCATATCTTCACATTTACAGCAAGTTTCTGAGAAAAATTGTACCTGCTCTTTGTTCTTCTAATTTATCACTACCTTGGTATTAGAAGATTCTATCTGCATTTTGACCAGTTTTGAGATACTGAGATTGTTTTTGCATTTATATACCAAAATTGTTAGAACGTTTTTATTTTTCAAATTAAACGTCCAAAGGGCATTTTTGTCCCAAATTAAACACCTTTAATAGTGTCAGTAAGTTATATTAGAGTATGAATGTGTCAATAACTCAACATGTTAAGTCACTTTAAGACAGGTTATGTATCGATGCATTATCGTATGCATGCAATAGTTTTATTGTTATATAGTTTTATTGTTAGTTTTATTGCATGCAATAGTAATATTGTTACTTTTTTACAGGCATACTGTACAATAATGACAATAAGTCTGAGACACAATAACTGTTTTAAAAAACGTGTATTTAAAAATTTAGTTTTTTTTCTTACAAAACACCATCTACCCCAGTTACAAAAAAGAATAAATGCATGTGTGTATACAGGTATAAAATGGGTGTAAACAGTAGTATAGCAGAAATGCAAAAAACAAAGGAAATATAAAATGTATAGCAAGAACAGTACAGCAATTTTATCAAGATTACCAGGAGGGACTTTAACGCCCTGAGAATAACACATTTATCATCCATCAAAACCATCTGCACAACAACAGTAAACACAGTAAAATCAGACAGTCTTCAGTTCATCTATGATGTAAATTCCTCCAAAACAAGCATCAAGACAGCAGAGAATAACTTGAAATGGCAGGATGTTAACTGTTGTACGAGGTTTTCAGGCAGCCACAATAAACAGCATTCGCCTAATCTAGCTTTCAAGTGGGGCGGAATAAACGGAATGAAAAGGATGGAATACAGTATTTAACAGTTTTATTTGTTACTTTTATTGGCTTGTAACCAATTGGCAACTGGCCAAGTTACATTCCTACATAGATAACTCCTCTACAGAGACTCACTGCATGGGTAGACAGAGAGATCTTACTGCAAGGCTCCTGCTATAGTCGGTTATTAACCAGGACTCAGTACTTAACTAGATCCTCCTGAGCTAATAACTAATACTAGTCTCACTCTTACAACGCTTCTCTCGCTTTGCTGACTTACAAACGTTCTGTTAAGATGAATCACATGTAGGACTGTGATTCAGACACATCTACAGCAATACAGGACACAAACTTGTGAAGCAGCTGTTTCTTAGTTTTTTTGTTTGTTTTTTTGGAAAAACAAAGGCAAAGAAAGCCAGAGGAAGAAAGCAAAATCTCCATTTCTCTCTCTCCATTATTTTTTCTCTCGGCATCTCTCAATCCGAGTCACTCTTCTCTTCTTTAACCAACAGCTTTTTCCCACGCTTCGGTGCAGGAGTTTGTCCGTCTTTATCCTTTTTGTTTTTGGAGAACCTGCAAAATATAAAATTCATGCTTAATCGGGTGTAAAATTATTTATCTAGATGTTGAAAAGTATCAGTGTGTAAAGGCTGTAGGTACAAGTTTGGACTTTTAAAAAAAACTTTATTTAAAGGTGGGACTCACAGTTTCTGGCGATATTTGTCGACGTCTGAAGGAGGCACAACGTCACTCAGCTCCAGACTGTCATTTATCTTTTTTAACATCTCAAATCTCTCTTTCCCTCGAACCTGCAACAGAGAACAGCTCATAAATTAACCCTTGTGTTGTCATAGGGGTCAAAAATGACTGTGGCCATCTTTTCTTCATGCAAAAAATAGATTTAAGGATTGAAATTAAATTAAGCTGTTTATTTTAGAGGTTTAGTGGGATCATTTTGACCCTTAGGACAATGGGAGTATACAGAATTCTAAGACCACACGAGCGTTTAAACAATTCTTA
Source organism: Yasuhikotakia modesta (assembly GCA_036877545.1). Lineage (NCBI taxonomy): Eukaryota > Metazoa > Chordata > Actinopteri > Cypriniformes > Botiidae > Yasuhikotakia > Yasuhikotakia modesta. The sequence goes on from JBAJNP010015368.1 coordinate 4,012, forward strand.
CCATCACAAGCTATATTGACAGCATAAAATATCTATGACAAAATCTTATTGTCAATAAGACAATAATTATCCGATAAAGTCAATAATGTATAGAGGAAGACAGGACTATAGTGTTGTGTTGCGCGTTTGCACATGTAAACTTACCTGCAGTGTATAAATCTCCTCATCGCTACTGGTGCTCAGTTTAGCTCTCTTACTGCCCTCGGCTCGCGCAGCAGATGAGGAAGAGTCCTTAAAACCTGTGAGGACAAACATGCATCACTGAAACATCTGTGAAGCTATTCTCCAAACCCAGAGCTGTTACAAGTCATCAAGAAATTTAAAGTTACTAGTTCATTCATACTAGATCATTATTACTGTTTTTTTTAATTAAGGTGTCCTCATAATTTTTAATTAAACACATTAACCAAACTCATCTTTAATATATTTTACACAACTCCTTACACACACACACAGATACACACACACACTTACTGCGTTTGGTGCTAGCCGGGGTCTTTTCCGAACTTTTGGCTTCCTGCTCTTTACTGAAGTTGCTCTCTTCGGCTTTCCTGTCTCTTCCGGGACATGCGCACACACGCACTTCAAAAGACCCCCGGCCCAGCATCTGCCCACTGTGGGTTAAACACAGAAGCAGATCTCATGACGTGTGGAATCTGTATTGTAACGCCAGAGGTTCGCAAACGCTCCACTTACTCATGAGCCTCCAGTGTGATGATGGTGAGGATGGGCCGGCGGTTCATGCCCCCCATGCAACTGCTATTGCACATGAAATTGTAGAGCACGGTGGTACACTCTGCTCCCAACTACACAACAAACAGAAAACAATTACAAACAATGGCAAACATGGTCATTTCATTTCTTATCTGTGTGACTTATAACTCCATAACTTTCCAAGAAACCAAACAGGCTGTCATTTGATTATACATCTATTACAATTTCATTACAAGAAAAATAAGTCATTTTTAATACAAATTTTCCTACATTAAACTTCTCCCCTTTCATAATTCATATAATTCATTCACTTTTGGAACGACGATGGTGAATAAACTGCAGAACTTTAGCTAGGAATCATTAATAAGGGATAATTAAATAAGAAAAATTCCCTCCAATATTCTTCCGGAGGGAGACACTCAGACTGACCTGTGGAGCTTCATACGGCACCACCACACTGTGTCTGGAAGTGATCCCGTCTTCCTTATAAAGGGCATGCAGATTTCCTTCAACACGGATCAAGTGTGCCGAAGGAACTACAACAGAACAAACAGAACCTTTATAGCTGCAGAACCGGTGCTTCCTGTGGACTTTGTTATGGAATGATGCGAGACAGCTGTATGTGTTCATACCAACGCCGTCTTTGGTTCTCTCATGGTGGGGGCATCTGCGGACCACCTCAGTCACATGGTCCGATTTCTTGTATATGGCTGTGGCTCTGAGCACTGTGCCCTGGGGAGGGGCGCTGTTCACCACCATATGAACGGGACACGTTTTCGCCAGTTGACAAAAGAGCTTATTCAGCTTTGGTGAGTACTGCAGTCAGACACACAGGGAGCAGAAAAAATCTGTTAAAAATGTTTTAAGGTATCACACACACACACAGCATAAATCTGACTGAATCTAATGTAGCCTGACACACAGTGGCTAGATGCTCCACTGCACTCAGTGAAGAATATTTGCATGCCAAGCACACAAACAAACATTTTCAACTTATGATCTATAACTCATAAGAGTCCATAATCACTAGTCATAGCTCAGGATGGTGAAAAACATTCAGTGACTCAGTGTGAAACACAGACTCGCTGCATTCATCTCCTTACACAACTGCTTACGTGACACATTTACCAACTTCACCACTAAACATCAACACAGACCAGTCATGCTTGACTTTTTCTGGCTAAAACGTTACCTAAAAATAATGCTTTTCTGTACATCCCAAAGTATTATGCATTACACTGGAATAAATATAAACATCAAATAATAAACATATACAAAACAATTGAACACAAAATAATAAAGAAAAACTTTTGTTGTGTTAAACCAAAACCCAGTTCATTAATCTGGTTAATAATTATTAGCAAACATCAACAAAGGTCTCATAAATTCAGCTGTAAAGGCTATTTAAATAGCCCTATAGGAAACAGATGAATGTAAATACAGGTTATTACAGTCATCAGGATTAGATTTAAGGTTATACATGTGCAGCCTGTGAAACTTTATGTCCCTCTTACCCTGTCATGCAGTTTCTCATGAGAAGTTTAAGTGTTGCTCACTACAACAGTCCTGAAACGTCTGTTAAACGCTAGTCTTGCGTTACAGACCCACTTCTGCCTCCAATGGTTAAGAAAAAAACATTCTGACAACGTTGTGTGTGCAGCCTGACTCTCCCCTCCCCCCCGGCTCTACAGGACAAGCTCAGACATGTTCTCCAGAGGTTCTGCCTTCATAATAAAACCTGCTGCACATTAAAAATAAAGCAACACTGACACTGATAAAGACATGAGAGCATTACACTGTATGTCACTGAATGCAGGGCCAAATATAACATCTGCTGTACAACATCTGCTGACTAAATATGAAATGACTCATTATGAATATGAATGGAAGGGAATAATAGTTTACTTGACTATGAATAAGTGATGTCACTTCTTTTGTTATGTGGGCAACACAGGTACAGGTAGTGATAAACTGCATACCTCCAAATCCACGTACAGTAAATATTCTGGAGTTTCAATGGACATAATAGCAGATTAATAATTTTACAAAAAGATGACAATTGAAATATCTAAACCACAAAAGTTCAACAGGAAAATGAGCGAGTGGGGCGAGCGGGGCGGCACTTTTAACCCCGTCGCTGCCGGAAAGCTTTCCGGCGCTAGTGCTAGTGCTAGCATCAGAACATGTCCGTTCATGTCTTCGGTTAATGCTGCACGAAAGTGACCAATCTGATTCCTTATTTACCCGTTACGGATGTGAGGTTGGTAAGATGAAAGACTGCAGCGGTTATCTTATCTAACCATTGAGTCGCGGACACACAAAAAGTGGGCAGTCAGGAGAATTCTTCAGGAGAGAAAGAAATGCAGCAGCGAGGAATGAATGAATCTCGTGGTCTCCTGGCAACCTTCCGATTCAGCGCTCACCAGAAAGAGTTAAGGCGTCCTACAGTACCTCAGGTAAACCATTCATTCATCCACACATTCTTATATATTATTATTATTACTATTAAAAGACAACAAAGGACATAAAATACATGTTTGACTGCTAGAAAGGGAAGATTAACCTGTGACAGCTGTAAAGGTGTGAGATTGATGAATAAACAGGAAGAATAACCGCACTCAAACGTCACTGTTAGTTGTTATACTGTTATATGTATGCCAGCATTATGTCTGGGTGAGTGCATGAGTTTTTGTGGGACTGCAGGGTTTTTACTCACTGTGCAGGTGACAGATTTGGCAGTGCCTGACTGCGGGAATGCCAGCCGGAAGCCGTAATCACCGGGATATTCTGTTGAGACCGGGACGGAGGAGGTTGGTGGGGAGGTGGATGGCTGAGGCTGTTCGGTCGGGACATTGTCAAAGATTTTCACGTCGAATGAGTTTGGAAGGTATTGCTTACAAAAACACACAAAACATATATTTATTACCAGAAACCAAATTTAAGTTTGCCATTATGCGTGTGTGTAATTTTAAACCAATACCTCATCATAGATAGTTGATTCACAATAAGGGACACCTTCTGGTGTTTGGAGCGGATCCCACCTTAAATTTGGGAAGGAGAAGAAAAGAGGGTGCAATTGAAAAATCAGAGTATTCTGCAATTCAACCGGCTCCCACAAAACAAAAGCAAATGCCCATTATTCCTAAAGAACTCATTCCCACAGTGCACAATAGTGACAGGGACCTGACGGGTCACACAAGACTATGACGTCATGTCCGGTTTCAGAGCCAATGATGTAAACTTACATGAGGTTTTGTTCCCAGAGCTCAGCAAATTCTTCGCTTTCTGTATTTTCTGCCATGGCCCCCCTCTCTCTGTTTCCGGTTCGCACGATTACAAACAAAACACAACATTTTAGTCAACTAAACACCGGAGGCAACAACACACAGTATTACGACAAACACCTGCACGGGCGTCTGCAAGCGACGCAGCCTGTTGCAATGCTAATAACTTATAGTTTTTAACGCAATAACCTCGTATGACAAATATGAATTAAATCATGCATACATCTTATATGGGCTGCCATGTCAATTTGTGAGTTTACCGCTTGGCTAGCTAGTTAGCTAGTTTAATGTAAAGGCGAATGCGAAGTTCACCTTTACACTTTATTCAAAGAACAAATGTTTTTAAAAAACAAGATTTCATTACAGAGAAGATGATGGTTTTCCATAGCTAGCCAGTCAGTCAAACTGCTGGGCGGCCATTACTTACGTTTCTCTAACGTTTAATGCAGGCCGCTCGTTTTAATTCATTACTTTATCTCTTAAAATCGCTTATTTATCGCTTATTTTACAATGACATCAGGTGCTGCCCGCACCGGTCCTTTAAACTACATGCATTACCGACACAATCTGCAAGAATCAACAACTTTATGTCTTTCAATACTAAGTTTAATCGTCAAACACGAGTTTCTCATTTAACGCATTACGAACCGACCTGAGCCACGCGTGTCTATTTTACCTGGCGCGAATCACCTTTTCTAACCTCCTCAAACGACTGTCTCTGTTATTTTGTACGACTCCTGCGGCGATGTTTGGAGGCTCCCGACCAAAACAAACCCGAAAAGTTTTTATTTCCTGCTATAAAACCAAAGTTTGTGGGAATTCCCCTGCGGGAGGAGCGTGTGACGTCACGTCCGGTGACCGACAGCCTATCGCACGTAGCGAATAACCGTGTAAGAAATTAAACGTATAACGAATATAAGACGTTTTTTAAGTGTTTTTTTCCATTGCCAATTTTTTGTGTTTGCCATTTCATCCACATCGACAAACGTCGAACGAAATTGTAATTATTTTATTGATTTTTAAAAAAGGCGGAAGTTATTGAAGCTTCTTCATTGATCCGCACGGCGCTTCATTTTGTTACCAGACGTGTGATGCATGCGTTTCCTAAAAACCATGGATGAATTTTCCCAAAAAAAGAAATAAATAAAACTGGTGATGACTGAGCATCCCGGTTAAATCGCAAAACAGGTGATTTCAAACGGCAATAAATATATACGTGTCAGTAAACGACCTTAATCTCAGGGGAAATGCACGAGCCCATTCATACCGCACGTGTAAAACGACACAGACCCACAAGCTCCAAAACTGAACTGATCACAGGCACTAAATTTCTGTGATTGTTGCCCGTGATGAGTTAGAAAATCATACATGAAACCTGTGAGCAGTCAGTTAAGTCCCCACATCATGTACATAATGGAAGAACAGGCCTTTCATCACTGAATTATCACTCAGACTGAAAGTGGTGTTATGACGACATGGAAGACATTTCAGAAATATTTCGCTATATGATCAGATTTGCAATTGTGCATTTGCTTATTATATATGTAGTTATGAGAAGATAGCATGAGCATGTACTGTATTACAGAAGAAAATGGAGAGCAGAGGCAATTCTGGGTCACAGTTTTAGCCACTGCAAAGCAAAGATGATGAAAATAAAACTAAATAGGTCAGAATGATTTTTTTTGTCTGTTTTGATAAAACACAGAAGAAATGCAGCCACCAGATAAGGTAAGTTGCACTTATATTTTGTGTATAATTGTGTTTCTATATGAACTGCTAATCAGATTTTACCCCCATCTCTTTGGTTTTTGGTAAAATCAGGGCAAGTTTGCCACAATGTAAACGGCATTATTAAAACTTAATTTATAACAAAAAGTCTTTTCAATTGTTCATAAATAATAATATTTTATCTCTGGGGTTAGTCAAAATGACACTTAAGCTCTGAATTAGTTAGTGGTGTGCACAGCACTGCCAACATTTCATTTACAGAAGTCTTCGTATTTTTGTGACAA
>JBAJNP010015369.1:0-10020 GCA_036877545.1 Yasuhikotakia modesta
ACACACACACAAAAACATACCGCCTTACACACATCACACACAAACACACTCACCCTCTTAAAAATCAACACACACCATCTCACACACAGGATTATACAAGAGGCTAATCCTCCACAATTGTCCACCCTGATGTTGCTGCTGGAAGTTTCAGACTGCTGTCAAAGCTCTTGCTGGTCCACACCTGTGATCTCACAACTTCCTGTTGCCTGTTTCTGAAATGATCACAGAACAGCAGAACATGAACTGTCGGTTCTGCTTTGAGCTGTATTTACACAGACCATGCATGCAAACTTTCATGTGTGTTTTAGGTTTACAATTTTAGATTGTAAGAACGTTTACTTAACATTTCTATTAGAAACAAATACGTTCAAAATGTTACGTTCAATGTTTTAGGAAAATTGTTGAAACATTGTATTAATGTTGTTGCTGGTTATAGAAGCCAAGAATTCAAACAACATGCATAACTGCATGAATAACTAAGAGTTATTTTAAAGGACATTAACCAACATTCAGAGAACGTTTTCTGCTAGCTATGGTGGCCACCATTTGGGATTTAACAATGTGTTTAAAATAAGTCTGTTACTTAGATTATTGTAGAAGTGTTAAAATGTTGAAGTCTGAAAAAGACTACAGCACAAACGGATAATGAAAGCTTTCACAATCTGCTAGTCATTTAATCAAGCTCTCACACACACACACACTCACACACACACTCACACACACACTCACACACACTCACACACACTCACACACACACTCTCTCTCTACATTAAAATTGGGCTGCACATACATCATGGTCGGTGGCAGACCATAATTCAGCGACTACACAAGAACAAATCACCAACTTCACACCACATCTAAACCTCTGAGAAACACGAGATCAGACCAGAGGGTATTTTACTTCAGAGGGTTTCTAAAGGAAGCCATAATTGCTCAGTGTTTGCTCTTTCATGACTCCAGAAGCTTAATGGAGTTCATGATTATGTCTTGATTATGTCTCAGCTTTGTCTCACTGTTTTTCCAGCGAGTTCTTTCATTCAGTGTGTGTGCAGAGCTGTAGAAGAAACAAACACACTGATAAATGTGATGAGAAACGACTACAGCAGAAGTCTCATTTAGTGCTCCAGGTAATCTCTGAGCTGTCTGGGAGAAAGAATTGAGATGATTAAACTGAAGTTCTGAGGGTAGCCCCTCCCCTAACTAACACTTCTGAGCCAACGTTACTGTGTTGAGCTGGTCTCAACAATTATCACTGTTATCAGATCAGTACGTTTGATGCTGTCAGGCAGCAGAAGAGACAGCCGTGCTCCGATTGGTTAACTGCCTGTGCAGATATTGTTAGCTAAACGAAGGCTCTCTGATTGGTTGGTCACTGATTGTTTTAGTGGCCTTGTGTCCGACCCTCGATGCATGACGGCCGGGTTCTGACCCGTCTGACAGAGATCATCTATCAGCATTAGTGCACAAAGGGCGGCACCACCAGACGAGTGACGATACGTGATTCTGATGCACAAATCAAGTGTGTCATTTCTGCTCCAGTCAATCTTTTAAAGCCGCCTGATTGGACCAAACACAACAAGACCTTTTCCACCAATGACGTGAGTCTGGGGCAGTTTGTCCGACCAATGGCTGTCAGAGTTTAAAACATGTTCAGAAACGGTCACTTGCTTTAAACTTGTCTCTGTTTGGCACAAGCCTCCTGTTTTTACACTACATTTAATGCATCTTGTATTTGAATTCGTTTCAGCAGTTCGTTCCTGCAGGCGCTGCTACTGTGAGTGAGGGTCAACTGATTGTGTCCACATGTTTTCCAGTGAAAGGTCTGACTGTACCCCTGCCTCTACAGTTTACTCTCAAGCGCCCCCGGCAGTACTAAACGTGAACAACCCTACGGGGCAGATGGGGCATGTGGAGAGATATCTTCACTTCTCTCTCTGAGGATTACGAGGGTCAGATTCCTGGCTGACATGAAACAGACCCCGGGCTGAGCTGGACACACGAGGGCACGATGCCAACCAATCACAGTCCACAGCATCGGCCAATGAAGAGAGAGAGCCGGAGCGAACCTCACAGAGTGATGCGAGACAAAAGCAACGTTTCCTGTAGCAAAACTTCATAAAACAGCAAAGGGCTCTCGACTCAAACAATCCATAGCAATCAAATCTCATCTCTACCGGAAGTGAAGCGGCTCTGCAGAGTGCAGACGATAAACGTGAAAAGCAAAAGAGACGAATATAGACATGCATATGTGAAAAGCTTAATCAAATTGTAATGACAGTTTGGTTAATTCTCTGGCAGTTAAAGCATCACTTCACACACGAGTGAGAGGCAGAAATAAACATTTCTACAGGGTTACATACAGCCTGACAGTAAGTGTTATTTAAAGAAGTCCAATTAAGCGTAATTCTCAGCATAATGTGTCTATCCACTCTCATTAATATGAGTTTATATTTAAAGGGACTTCAAATCAGATGTGACACACAGTCACCCACGCGTACAGGCAGATGGAGGTTTTGAACAGTGTAACGCTGCCCTCTGGTGGCCGGAGACCGAAACTACAGCTCAATGTTTGAACTCCACTTACTACAAACATCATTTGAAAGAAACATGAAATAAAATCACTTTCAGACTCATTAAACAATTAAACAGAAACCTGAGAATCATTCTGAGAAAAATCCACATCTTTTGATATTTTTTGTAACATCTACATTTAAAATGTCCAGATACCAATAATGCAGAAATCCACATAATTATAGATAAACACAACAGCATTTCTAACTGCATTAAAACACGTCATTCAGTCTGACCAGATTAAAGTTAATAATGTCCAACTAATGAAGCCTGAGAGTAAAACACAAACTCACGGCACTTTCACCTTCAGTATGTTGGATTTTTTACTGCCATATCAGCAGGAATCTATTTTCATGGCAACACTGAAATAGTTTAAACCAGGCAAACAGACTTAAATAAGCTTTTTAAAACAATTAACGTTATACAAGCTCTTTTTCTCACTTTTATGTACAAACACTAAACAAACAAAACCTTAAATCTCACCAACACAGTTTCTAAAGACATCCACTCACAGAAACTACAGCCAAAACAAACTCTAAAAGGTTTTAATTTAACAAGATTCATATATGAGCGAAGCAAAGGTTTTTTCTCTCTCTGAGGGACTTTCTGGCAGAAAATGTTCATTCTGGGAACGCTGCATCCGGTCTGCATCCCAGAACTCCACCAGCTGAGATGCTGCGGGGTGTGTGTTCATGTACAGTATCTGTGATTACTGTAATCTCCCATCTCTGCTGTTATTAAAGACCCGCAGAGATAACAGCAGCCCTCAGCAAACGGCTGTGAGCATCTTTGCTCCCTAACCTGAGAGATCCTCCCATCCATTGTCTGTTTGTCTGAGTGGTCTTCTGTCTATCTGACTCCCCCCTGATGAATGAGGTCAGGGGGTCTTTCAGATGATATCTGGAATCAGGGTGGGGGGGAAGGATGGTGTTTTTTCTGTCAGCCTGTCTGAACCCCACGTGGCCCCAAATCCAGCAGGACAGCAGAGGTTTTATCCCAGTAATGAAGCCGACCGGAGCCACAAACACAGGTGGTGTGTTAACAGCCACGAGGCAGTAATGGGATAAAAGACCCTCATCAGAGGCTATTAACACTCATGGGCAGACAGCAGCGGCGCTACAATGAAACGGGTTTAATGAATAAAACTGTGCGGTTCACACGCTCTCATTTTAATTCATCATCAAGATTTAATTTACACTAAAACTCGCAGCAAGATCAGCCTTACAGTAAACGCTGAGAGAAGTGTGTTATCTTATTGTGTCTTTTGCTTTTATATTACACACATTTTAATATATTGATCAGCACGGGGGCGGGGGGCGGAGGCGGGGGGCGGAGCTGTGCTGCCCACCGCTGCGTTCATTATGCATAAGCTGGTTTCTCTTTACACTTATTACACTGGTTTGTTTTCCACCCGTTTCCATCAGAGCTCATTAAAAAACAATGCAGCCTATCTCCACACACTTCACTGCACCTTAATAGTCAAGAACTCATCACTGCCAGCGCTGTGATAAACCCGCGGCACAAACTGAAAGAGGTTTGATTAGGCCTTGTGGAAAATCCTCATCCTCTCTCTCTCTCCTGTGGACCCCAGCGGGGACTGAAATGAAACCATGCCAATCCTTTGGCCACAGACTCGTACGAGCCCTTCAGAACATGACCTGTGATGCACACACACACTTTCATGGCTGTGTGAGGTCCAGTCAAAGAGTGTAATGTATTCAAAAGCCCTCTGGCGCTGCGCCGGGTGCATAAATAATGGGAGGTGAGCGAGTCAGACAGTCTTGTGTCTGAATGCTGACGTCTGTGGATATTTTCAGCCCCACATCTCAACAGATTTGATGTTTTAAAGACTTTACAGGCCGTCCTCACATTTCCCTGCCAAGCTCTACTGTAACTTTATCTTCTTCATGTTTTGGATTTAACTAAAACCAGTTTTATAACCAACTGTAGCTAAAATGCACAACATACAAAACAACACAATGTGACAGGCAGCAGAAAATATGGCGACACACACAAATATCAATCCATCATATAGTATATTTATATCTGTTTAAATGCATCTGTCTATAAATCAGCTGTAGTTTCAGCTACAGTTTGTTTTTTAACATCAGTGAGTGTTTAAAACTGAAGAAATAACACCAGGTTGGAATAGCAAACAAACAACGACACAAACTAAATTATTGCGTGGCCGGATAAAATATAACATGAAATGTGACGCGACTTCCGTCAATTAAACGCCATATTATTGTCGCTCCTGCATTACAAGGAAAGCGGCTGTTGTCACGCAGTTTTCTGCAGTTGTTTTGAATGCATTTAATGCAACAGTGCAGTACAGGATCAATGCAACAGTTCAGGATTAATGCAACAGTTCAGGATTAATGCAACAGTGCAGTACAGGATCAATGCAACAGTGCAGGATCAATGCAACAGTTCAGGATTAATGCAACAGTTCAGGATTAATGCAACAGTGCAGTACAGGATCAATGCAACAGTACAGGATCAATGCAACAGTTCAGGATTAATGCAACAGTGCAGGATCAACGCAACAGTGCAGTTCAGGATTAATGCAACAGTGCAGTACAGGATCAACGCAACAGTGCAGTTCAGGATTAATGCAACAGTGCAGTACAGGATCAACGCAACAGTGCAGTTCAGGATTAATGCAACAGTTCAGGATCAACGCAACAGTTCAGGATCAATGCAACAGTGCAGGATCAACGCAACAGTGCAGTTCAGGATTAATGCAACAGTTCAGGATCAACGCAACAGTGCAGGATTAACGCAACAGTGAACGTGACTCTTACGCGTGGCGCTGAGATGAAGTCGCTCCCGCTGCGCCGCGTGCGTCGCGTCGCGTCGCGCTGAAGATGCAGGAAGATGACGTCAAGACGTCTTGTTTTGAGAACAGCTAAATATCTAGATCTCTAGGTGACGCTTTAGGTTATTCGTGTAATGGTTTTAATGGTTATTGCTCCTTATAATGGTAAGTTGATTATTGAATATAATGTCACTGGCACAAAAATGACACCCTGTTACTGGAAATGATCCTGATTTATACAGTGCAAATATAAACAATACAACACAAGAATAAAATACAGATTTGTCCAGATGCTTCTGCCACCTGATGGTAACATGTTTGTCATTAACACACACAGGTTATTTAACTCCAACACTGTTTAACAGAAACAACTCTGAACAAATAAAGTTCAATCTGCCAGAACCACTAATAAGCAGGTAATGGTCTCTGTCTCCCATCCTGTTACTGTGAGGGACTCACGTTACACCTGTGAAATCTGCACCAAACCTGGATGCTGTGTTTGGCTGGATGTAAAGGAACAGACTGGGTGGTTGTGGAGGAATCCCTCCATCTCTCTGCCACAGGCTGTTTGTATATCTGCACTGCAAGAGGATTTTGTGCCAAACAGAGACTAAACATGCATGTCTGTCACACATGCATTACTGAGGAGCTGTTCCAGAGAGCTGTGTGTGAACCTCTGGGCCTGAATGCAGCGCAATGAGCTGAAGATGTTCAATTATCACCAAAGTCATGCAGACTCCCACCCACAGATACTAAACTTTATCGTTTCTGCTTGTTTTCTATTATTTTATTCTAAGCATTTGGATCAGACAAAATGTTTTCTGCCCTGTGTTTGTTTACATTTGTTTATATCTAAAGTAACTCCCAGTGTTCTTGAAACATGTCTGTTATCACAAGCATAATTGTTTTGTGTGTTAACGTGACGGATGTTAAAAAACAGAGAAATTAAAACAGCACAAATAAAGTCTTTATGACCCTAAATGACAATGAAATTAAGGAGAAATTCCACCTGCTGGAAATGACGCCTCATGGTTTCATTCCAAACAATCCTGTTGTGAATATGAAACATTTCTCATTGACGAATTAACATTTGGTGCAGATCAGCTACAGGACAAATGGTTAGAAGATAGAAACACAAACACCTGTACAGTAATAAAGTCATTTATTCAAAATAAATAAACCCAAACAGTTTGTTCAAAACTATCACTTTTAAACTGAAGGTGTTTTCTGTCTGCAAATTAAATGACAGGCTGAACAAAAGCTTTTAATTAAAACCGTTTTCATGTGTTTGAAACGCTGCATCAGTTACATTCATAAGCAAGAGATCGCCGGACTGTTTCACAGAGCTGCCAAATCCATTCTATCACAAACATCCATCAAAACAAACAGAGGAAGATCAGATAGTGGTCATTTAATCTGAAAGTCTCAACAAAATAATTATTCTCATAATGATGAACCCAAGCAGAAATAATGATGAACCCAAACTCACACACAAACTGTTAAAAACACTGATTCATCTGTCGCCTCTGTCTTCATGCAGTAACGTGTTATTCTGCAGCCTGCAAAAACTGCCTTCATTGCGGATCTCCATGTAAAACCACCAACAGCCACCTTCTGTGGAGGCTGTACGACAGACCCTAAATAACCACACAGATTCTAATATGATGGTTCTGAGTAATCCAGGAGAATTTAAAGTTTGTCAGGGGAAGGTTTAAACATACAGAGACGTTACAGTAACGGTAAGAGTTTATGATGTCCAGCGCCACCACGCAACTTTCATTCGATCCCAAACAGCCCCGAGAGAGTCGAAAGCCGGACGAACATCCAGGATGGAGAACTGATACGTGTCTTTATCAATATCCCCATCATAGTAGTCAATGACATAACGGACTTCCTTTCCACAGCGATCCACGATCCAGTCGTGACGGTCGTAAGGCAATTCATACCTACAGAGCAAATGAACATCAGTCAAACTCAACATCATGTGTTGGTCACGAGTTAAAGGTTAACCCTGTCACGCCACGATTTATAAACAATGTTACATTTATTAACATAAGCTAACCCTGTTATCTATAATGCCAAATGTAAAGTTTCACCTATTTTTCACTCTGTTAGTGAAGATTGTTTCTCACTCACCCCATCCAGTGACGAATTCTGGCTCTTGGTGAAAATTCTTTTGCTTTGCCACCAAATCTTTTCAGAGACGGACCACAGGGACACTCACTGCCAAAACAAGCATGATAAAGTCTCACAGCAGACAGACATCACGTTACGGAATGGATTGAGTGGATAAGGTAGTAGAGCTGTTGTGATTGGGTGGAGACAGGGACTAATTTGCATATGCATGTTTGTTTATCCTACCCGGCGTGTAGCGCCTCCCACTTCAAGATTTCCTGCCAAGCCTGATCGTTGTTACGGTTGTGAATCTGAATGATGTTGCTCATGTCGGCTGGAGCCAGATTATCATCCTTCCAGCGCCACCTACCAAAACAACACCCAGAGATTTACTGCAACACTAATAAAACCAGAAGTTTAGTTTCAGTGCTTCTGTCTCCGTGTTGCTCTCGTTCTAACAATGTTCTGCTTCAACTGTCTGAATAATCATGTTACAGCACTCATGAGCTTCCTGTAGCTCAGCCAAACGGGACATTAGCTCATTAGTATGAGACACAAATCATTTATAAGCTTCAGTTAGAGCTCAAATAATACAAGCAGAAATACTGAAGAGTTCCTGCAACCGAAGGAACAACATCATGGTAGCAACACAAAAACTACAGCGACAACAAAAACAACTAGTGACAGATATAGCAGATACATGTTGACAGATATGTTGGAGACCACCAGTTTAAACTCAAGACCACCAGTCACATGTTCAACATTAACCAGCCCAATCAAATGAAATGCAGACTAAACTCACCCCTTCCTTAGCATGGCGTTCCAGAACATCTGCTCTGACGGATAGACCCAGTTTTTCTCTGTCCCTGATCGTGGGATTTTGGACTCCTCTCTTTTCAGAGACAGAGAAAATGGCTGATCAGGGGCCGGCACCTGGTTTGGGGGGGGCATCTGTGGGACATAAGGCAGCATGAGGCAGTTTATAACTACAGTATTTTACACAGAGCGCGTGAGAGAAACGCAGCCTCTTACCATGTTAGTGGGATCAATCTCTGCTTCTGCAGCCCTCATGGGACATTCAACAAATTCATACGCTCTGTCCTGATGAACCGGGCTGGCCGCTGGCATCTGATGAACCGGGCCGGGCGCTGGCGTCTGATGCATCGGGCACTCAGGGGGCGGAGACTCTGGGGTTAATTTACACATTCATTATTAATGCTACATTAATGCAGACTTGACTAAAAGAGACACTTGCTTCTCAGAACCTTCATCTAAGCAACAGTGGCACTTATTGACCACCATTATATGGACACAAAACCACACATTTCTCAAAATCTCTACTTTTGAAGAAGAATGACATCATTACTCACTTTTGGGCTGCTCTTGATGCATGGGGCATCCTGGGGGTGGAGCTGCCCCAGTCAAATGGGGTCCTGCCATCGCAGACTCCGCCCTCACCGTGGGGGTGGGACTGGACAATGATGTACCCATGACCAACACTTGTTCTTCTAAGAATCCCTGAGGACAGAACAAAGGTTGTGGGTTCGATTACCAGAGAACAAACATACAGATTAAATGAATGTCTTAAAAACACTGTAATTCACTTTAGATTAAAGCCAAATACATAAATGTTAATATGCCAGAGCTTCAGATTTAATCTTTGTATTATGTTGTATTAATACAACAATAGTAGTTCATCTCAAAAGGTTTAGTTAGAGAACGCTCAGAATGTACAGATCTGGGTGCAGGACAAGCATTTACATTAAATAAAATACAGTTATAATGTAAAACAAATACAGTAGAATGCAGATGATCAATTGATGTTTCCTGTTCATCCATTTGTGATATTTCATAGTTTGAATGACTCTTAAGATATAAAACTGGTAATAATGAGTTTAATTTAAAACTTTTACTAGTAGCTTCTACTAGTTTGTGGATTAATAAAATATCACTTCAAATGATCAGTAATACTAAACTGTTCAAGCTTTATTTAAGCTGCCAGTTGGATAAGAATGACCTTAAAGGACAATATAAGGGGACATATAAACACCAGTGTAAACATTTAGTCTTGTAATAACCCAACACTGCTAGAGTTATAACACACACGTTATGTAATATCACATATAGGACATCTTTACACGTATAAAACACCAAAGACACTGAAAACAAAGCGCGCTCCCTTTAAAACAGCCACAAATACACAACAACACGCTCATTTAAAGCATCATCGGACGGACTGATGCAAAAGCTGAAGGTTTAACTCTCACCTCTCTCCGCTGCGCAATGTCAACGTGCTGCGCCGCTTCCGCTTTCCCAGCATGCAGCGCGCCCGAGGGCGGGGCCAGCGAGCTCATGAATATTAATTAGATATGACCCTCGTTGCGTGGCAACCTAAACCAGTTTGTGTGAATGTGATTTCTTGCATTAAAGCTTTAACATTATTTAACATTTCTTACATTAAAACCCAATTTTAAAAACATTTAAGTCAAATACTTGATTTAACAATATATGCACGT
>JBAJNP010015370.1:0-10020 GCA_036877545.1 Yasuhikotakia modesta
CTCACACACACACACACACACTCTCTCACACACACACACATGCACACACACTCTCTTACACACACACACACACACACACACAACGTCCAGCAGTCTAAAATAACACCAATGATCATTCAAATATTACACAAAACATTTTGCTACAATCAATTTTTCAGCGACATAATATTACATCTGTGTGTTTGTACAACTCTCTGTCTCTATAATAACAGAGTGACAAACTCTGATAAAACAATGTGAAACACAAAGAACAGAAACGTAAAATTGAAAACCTTTTTTTGGGAAAAATACTTCCCAACTCACTCACCCCTTCCGCTCGTTCCTCGGTGTTTGCGAGCATTTCCTGTAGCGCTCGTACGGACAGCGACTGCTCCAGAACAAACGTACATATGGAGAGATCCGGCGGAACGTTCTGGAAACAGGTTTAGATCAATTCAGATCACGTTCAGTTTGGATTACTGGATAAAGATTTGGACTGGTGACGGAGAGATGAAAACGCAAATAGATTTAAGCATCAATGTGTTTCCTGTGAGAACGTGTGTGTTTAGGAATCTATAAAGAGAGGAATAACAGTCTGATATCAAACGTGTGTCATTTGAAGCATCGTGGTTTGATTTCCTCAGGCTGTGTAACCGATAGCAGATGGATCATCAATTAGCTCAGACCTGAACAATCAAACACAGTTACTGCTCTCTCATCTCTTTCATCTCTCATCTCACCAGCCAATCATTACATGACTTTATGAGAACGATTATTAAATCCCTCCCACCCACAACAAGCTCAGTTCTGATTTGTCGCTATATTGAAGAATCTAGTTTCTCTCTTGCTAATTCAGAGACACACTTGTAGCATCATATGTGAATCCCAGAGAGACAGGTGATGCAGCACAGGTGAGAACAGACAGGTGATGCAGCACAGGTGAGAACAGACAGGTAATGCAGCACAGGTGAGAACAGACAGGTGAGAACAGACAGGTGATGCAGCACAGGTGAGAACAGACAGGTGATGCAGCACAGGTGAGAACAGACAGGTGATGTAGCACAGGTGAGAACAGACAGGTGAGAACAGACAGGTGATTTAGCACAGGTGAGAACAGACAGGTGAGAACAGACAGGTGAGAACAGACAGGTGATGCAGCACAGGTGAGAACAGACAGGTGAGAACAGACAGGTGATGTAGCACAGGTGAGAACAGACAGGTGATGCAGCACAGGTGAGAACAGACAGGTGATGCAGCACAGGTGAGAACAGACAGGTGATGCAGCACAGGTGAGGCTGTACCTTTGAGTTTGAGGTGGACTCCAGGAAACACAACCTGTTTCCAAACCCCTCAGCAGCCAGACAGAGTTTCTGCTGCTCCTTGTGGACCATCGCTGAGCACTGCAAGACCACCTCATCGTCCTAAACACACACAAACACACACACACACGTTACCTGGATAAAAAGAGGACATTTGTTTTAAAGCAGGACTTTATTTAACACCAGATGAAAAGATTATTAGTGCACAACAAAAACTACATTTTTTATAAGCCTCAGACATCCTAACATTCATTCATTTTGTGTCATTCCGGGTTCAGAACATGAGAAGCATAATTTTCAGGAAGTCTGGGATCGTTACGATCCACCAGAACGTGTTCTACAGATCCACAGACACTCAGATGTTGAGCTTCATGCATGAAAAAGTTTCTACATCCTTCCTCCTACGCAGAGTGATGCATTTAAAGCGTGTGTGTGTGTGAGACTGCAGCGACATCACTCCTGCTCATCCTCCTCTGCAAGGAAACCCCTCCGCATTTCCCCTGCCTGTGTGTGTGTGTGTGTGTGCGTCGTGTGATGCAAGACAAAATAAAGCAACACTTGCGCCGCTACAGACGCGAGACAGACGCGCAGGGCGTCGCAATATCTGCTGCACCTTCAGAACGTCTCCTAAACGACGACATCGCAGAAATCAGAGCCCACAAATACTGCAAGACGAATGGCAAAACATGCCACTGCAGATACAGGCAGCGCTGCGGGAGAGCGAGCTGCATTTATTAAGAGAGAGAGAGAGTGAGGGAGAGAGAGAGAGCGAGTGTGACTAAGCAAGCATTACTGGGGAGAGAACATGTTGAATTCATGTCTAAAGGATTTCCACTTAAGGATGCAGCATGGAGAGAGAAAGAGAGAGAGAGAGAGAGATGTCTTCACTGCAGAATCTCTGTGTAACACAGGCAGGGTTGGAACTAGTCATTAAAAGGAGCATATCATCAGTGTTAGCAAACACACACACACGCACAAAACCATCACAGAACTATAACCCAAAGACTTAAATATATGCTACGAGAACAAAAGAACCCAGGAACCGGTTCGACCCATCTGAGAGCTGCCCAAACCACTGCATCATCAGAACTGAACACGGACCATCTCAACGTCACAGAACCGACACGAGGAACCCCAGCGATGCTCAGGGTCGGTAAAAACAAACACACGGACCGCACTTATTTACAGTCTTAAATCTACACGGCAGAATATCACAGACCAATAAGCAACTCCCTAGCAACCACATAGCAACACACTCAATGGCATAGCAACGCCTTGGCAACAACACACAGTAGCACTGAGGCAGATCACAACAGATCTTATATTCGCGCTCACAAAAGTCAATAACATATATATAAATAAAAGATGGTGTATTTATAGATTTCTGACACCCTCGGTCAGATGATGAGAGTCCACTACTCTCTGCTAACCAAACATCCCACACGAAACACGTCCCATCATGCACTGCTGTTCATCCGTCCTCACAGAGAGAGTGTGGGTGAAAATAAACCACATCTACAACTCACACATCACTGCATGAACTGCTGAACACTGTCAACACACACTTAACCTCTGCAACCTCCTGCAACCTCACGCAACCTCAGAGGTGACTACACAGCAAATTATCCACACATACAAATTAAACTGGCCAAAATAAGGTTTCTTAGAAGACATCAAGGCTCCCTAAAATGGCTGTCTAGGTAGGGTTTAAGAACACAGCTGTGGTTACAGAGTAATAAGAAACGCACACACACACACACACACACACATTAACGGTACAGTCGGTCTCGGTGAACAAATCACTTCTTCAAAAGACGAAGATTGCATCGCCAGGGGCAACCATGTCTATGACATCATAATGGAGGTCTTCTAATGGGTCCTAATGGAATGACTGCATCACTCCACACACACATTCACAAGGTCTAATGGTTTCACGAGCCACACACACACACACACACACACACACTTACTGCCTGCCCTACTGTCATGTTTTACAAATACAAATTATTGTATTTAAGAAAACAAAAGTCTAAGATGTTGAGCGTGTGTGTACCTTCAGATATAAATGCTTTAAGCACCAGTGAAGCCTTTTATCAAGTTAAGCAATGGAACCGAGATCAAGACAGAGAAGCAGAAGACATGAATTTCCATCACACTCACTGGCGAATGAATTTCAACACACACACACACACACGCTTAACACACACACACACACACACACACACAAACTTCTGATTATGGGATAATTTTCTTTTCTGGCTAAACTATTTTTTAAGAGCAGAAACAACAGGAACTGACAGCAGTGAAAACACACACACAATATCTGGAGCTCTCCCTTTACAAGACCACACACACACACACACACAGAGAGTGACTGAGGTCTTCATTAATATTCGATGTGGCTCCATCTGCCTGTTGTCGTATTGTAGGAAACAAATGCCTATAGCCTCTAGCAGAACACACACACACACACACACACACAAGACAGAAAGAGACACACACACAAAGACAGAAACACACACACACACCATTCTCTGATACATTTTTAATAAACTACACATTAAGCTGATTACTGAATCTCCCTGGGGTTTGTGTTTTTCACCAATATTGCTGATGTCACTTCCTCACTTTCAGACCATCTGATACATGATGTTTCGTTCCTCGTGTCTCATTGGCCAGATGCCTGAACAGCCTTCATGAACGTTACAGTCTCACCAGCGTTTATCCACACCATCAGCAGAGGTGAGACACACAGATCACAAGCGCGCCGTTTCTACTGAATGAAAGGGGGGCCGGTGTGACATCAGACCCCTCTGGGGGCCGTTCACACTCACGGCAGCAAAGTGACACAAAGTCACTTCATTTTTGATAAAAGTTTGTGATTTCCAGCAACGAGAGCAACAGCGACCGCTGACAGAGTGAAAACACATCCGGCGGCTGTTTCAGTCTTATAAGATTTAGTCCTGTCAACATAAAAGGAAAAGACAGATAAATAAACAAACATTTTTAAGCTTGTTTAAACTATGAAAAGCAGTTGAAACGCAAATGCGCAAAACAAGACATTATTTAACATTAAAACAAGTATTGCATGTTTGCAAGGCATTGTGGGTATTTGT
Source organism: Yasuhikotakia modesta (assembly GCA_036877545.1). Taxonomy (NCBI): domain Eukaryota; kingdom Metazoa; phylum Chordata; class Actinopteri; order Cypriniformes; family Botiidae; genus Yasuhikotakia; species Yasuhikotakia modesta. The sequence continues at coordinate 4,415 of JBAJNP010015370.1, forward strand.
GCACAGGCACTAAATTAAGATACTGTCCCCGTGTGTGGAGCGGGGGGGCATTAGAGCAACAACACTGTACAGATGGCAACCTCTCGTCACAGCAGACAGCACACACACACAGACACGCGCACACACACGCACCCACACACACACACACACACACACACACATTTCCACAGCACTATCCATCATGGTTTAGTGTGATCACTCACTGATGACAGACAGCTAGTGCGTATTTGTTTGCTGTGTGTGTGTGTGTGTGTGTGTGTGTGTGTGCGCCATGTGAGATAACTTTCATTTTGGGGCGAACAATTTGTTTAAACACAGATCCAGCACAACATTAAACTAGTCAACTAACTAGTTGTTTAGTTAACCCATGGAGCCGTCGACTTTGCTGGAGCTGTTTGTACTGAATGACAGAACACTGTTTGTGTTGGTGTCATCACTCGTATACAGCTGTGAGCAGACCTGACTGAAACCAGTTTCCTGTTACTTTCTCAGAGAGAGAGAGAGAGAGAGAGAGAGAGAGAGAGAGTGCTGGCAGACATGGGTGAGCTGCATTGCAGATAGTGTAGAGGGTGGGTCTCTGTCTGTCTGTGAGAGTCACACAGTTTTGAGTTTTTTGTGAGAGTTAATTTCTCTGACAAACTTTCATGTTCTTCTGTGAATATAATCATCCAGGAACAACTATTTCACTCGGTGGAAATAAAATGTTTTACAGAAATATCACAATGTGCTGCACTGAACATCAGCAATCCTGTAAAACGCAAAAAAATCAATGATGATTTATAATCGGATCAGATGAAAGTGTTAAATGTTGGTGTGTAACTCACATTGTCACGTTTTTGCATGAGTTGTACAGTTTTTCCAGATTAACACAGACTGATTCTTCTGTAATCCGTGTAACACACAATCCAGATTATTTAACAACTATAATCTCAGATAATTCATGCATATGTACAAAAACATCAGAAATGTACTGTCCTATGATAGTTATGAATGAATGATAGTTATAATAAAAGACTGAACCACCATTAATTTCATGTACAGTTAAACAAAGTCCAGGCTACAATGTCTTAACATGCATTAGCAAAGGTTAATGCATCCACATAGCAACACCTTGGCAACCGCTCACAAAATGACCACAAACAAACAAGCACGACTTGCATTTTCTACAAATAAAATGTAAAAATTAAGTTCAGATTGATATAAACGCAGCTGATGTCCACGTACGGCTAAAGATCTATATTTAATGAAGGACTCCTAAGGTCACCATCGTCTTCAGCGAGCAGATGAAGAGGAACATGGCGGTGACACAACCTTTAACGCTCATTAAACATGAGGATAAACCTTCAGCCAACCTCAGACACCCACTGAACATCTGACACCACGAGTTCCTCACAGCGTTAACCTCCGATCTGATCTACAGGCAGGGTCAACGACAACAATTACAAAACTAAAAACCTTCTCTGTGACCGGACCGGCGGTTTATGCTGCCCGCCAAAGGTTGAGAGGCTACGGCGTAGCTAGCCAGTCAACAGCAACCATAGCAAACCGCCAAATATTCAACAAGCAAAACAAAGAGAAACTCCGTTCAAAACCTACTGAGTTAGCTTGGCTGCCGCCTACTTAGGTGACATCCTAACTGTAATGACCTCACATAAACGAAGCTCACTACATAGTCAACATCTGCGTGCCACACAAATAGTGCTCCTCAAGAAGTGCACAAGAGTCCTCCGAGTGTCTAACGGTTTCAGTGTGTATTTTAAGATTGTACAGAATGTGCAACAACACAGACACTGAATCTCTGAACATGTAGGAGTAAAACAGTCATATAACACAATTACAGTACAACACACACACACACACCTAACCCTCACACAAACTCTATTAAATAACAAAAAATGATCATTTAGTGTGTTTGTTACATTATGAGGGCACAGGAAGTTTCACAAAACCATGTTTACATTGTTATGCCCATCACTGTCATTACAAACACAGACATCTCGCTCTGAAGTCATTCTGCATTGACAAACCCTTTGTAAAGCGACTCCTTTAACAAATCTCTTATCACACAAACTATCACATTTATCTACTGACAATCGACAGGAATGAGAGGACGTAACCAGACAGAGACCATAACCTGACAGAAGTTGATTTAAGTTTCGTTTCACACCCTGACAGAAATCAATAAGATGCTGAAATGTATTTATATATGTTTTGTGTAGCAAACATGGTTTCTTCTGTGAAAATTAAAACAGTGTTTCTGTAGTAAATTTGTGGTAAAAGCGAGTCATTTTGACACAATCCCTCTCACTGAAAGAGGAGTACAAACGTCTACTACTCGCGGTGTGGGTGGACATTTAAACACTCCTCCATGAGAGCGAGGGAGAGAGAGAGAGATGGAGAAAGATAGAGAGAGATTTCAATTCAAACCAATAGCTTTCAAATCAATTGAGAGATCAGATCAGACTAAAACAATCTGATGTTTAGGAATAACAGAATCTGATTCTAGCCTCAGTGTGACAGAAGAGATTATCAGACGTACAGTTTACAAACTACCTCTTAATACCTGCAGTACAAATTTCATATTTTTTAATAAATATTACATCTCGCATTTAATTTACAGCCAAAGAACTCAACACTATAAACTCAAGACTGGCTTACTGTGCAAAAGGCACAGCGTGTCTTAGTGTGTAAATGGCACCCGAATGTCTGAAAAAAATCAACATTTACAGTCACAGCAAACACCTCAAGAAAGCAAACGTCTTTCAACCTGTCATTGAAAACCAGTTCTGACTTCATAAGATGCTTGTATTGAGAGAGAGAGAGAGAGAGAGACCCTCAATAAGCGTGTGAAGCTGTCGTCATGGCAACCACATTACGCACCGATTTGCTGACAGGAAGTCAACTTTCAAAACATCCGAACGGCAACGGTGAGGAGGAACGTTGAGGTCACCTCAGATCTGACGGATGAACAAACTCCTGGTCAACAGACTGATGTCAGAAACTCAAAAACTGCAGGACAAGCGTTTCAGAAACTGGGCTGGAGAGAAAGTTCTGGGTTCAGTGTTTTTATAGTACAATGAAGTCTCCCTATGTCTATATATATATATATAGGACTGCAGTTGAAGGCCACACAAGACCTAGTTCGGTAGAAGATTCACTAAAAATAGTGTGTGTACATTTCTGTGGCAGTATAAAGTCAATGCAGAAACATTACTCACTGTGTGGCTGCTGCAACGTTTGAGGGTCAAACTCTGAAGAACATCGGCTAAGTTCTGACTCTTCCATGAGAAGTGAGAGCACAGAGCAGAAATCAGGTCGGCTAACACATGAGACAATATAACACACACACACACACACACACACACACTCGTATGGCTTCTGTGTGTGAAAACTGTTCATGCTAAGACGAGTTTTAAAGTAAGTTGAGCTAGTTTGACTTTAATAATCTTTCAATAAGGCTAACAAAGAAGGAAACAACAAACTTTGTGAACTATACTGACTATACTGGTGGATTACAGTCGGTACGGTGTTGCTAGGGTGTTGCTATACCGTAACTAGGGTGTTGCTACGGTATGTGGTTCTGTTTTATCGCCTAGGAGAAAAGTTGTTCCTAGGAAACGATTTGAGTCTCATTCACGCCTGTAGCTTCAACACTGAGACACGTAATGATGGTAAATACTCAAGGTTTAGGGTGAGAAACTCCAGCTCAAAACATGAGTCGTTTTTTATACGTGAAAGAGAGGCAGGAATTCTCCTCCGCTCAGTTTGTTTGGTGCACCAAAAAACTCCCCACAGATCTATCAGATTATATAATACTGCAGAGAGAGAGAGAGAGAGAGAGAGAGAGAGAGAAAAAGACATTGATAATGAATATAATGAATACAGAAAAAATGAAGACAGATCAGACTTCAGAAAGTTTGACTGTCACGCCGTTAGATAAGAAAACATCACAGCAAGCCGAGAAGCGTCTCATCGTTCCTTCAGACGCACGAGACACGCTTAGATGTTTCGCTGCTTTCACTGGAGGATGAGAGACGGAAAGACGGATGAAAACGTCAGACATGCAACTAATAAAAGGCAACAAACAAAGCTGGAAACGTAAATATTAGAACTGACAGTATTTACTTCATAACGCGTGTTGCTGGTGTTATCAGGACACAATATTAAAAAGTTGCCCGGCCTCTGAAACCGCTGACATCATCAAGCCCCTCCCCTTCACCTGTCAATCACTTTTCACCAACCAATCAAGTCCTGTTCTATATCTGACCTCATTTAATCTGTTGAAATAAAATAAGCTACTAAATTAACAATGTAAAATCATCTGTCGTATCTTTATAAACAGAAACGTTTGAGGTCTGACCACAGAGATGGTGTGTGTGTGTGTTTGTGACCTCATAACTCCAATCGATGATGGATTGATCAGTTTACATTCTTGTAACACGCAGCCTTTCAAAACTTCAAATACTGTTTACTGTGAAGCTTCGGCGTAGATTTTTGGAGAAACATCTGACACAACTGAGATCTCCGTTAAATCTCCTGAACTATGAAACAACAACAACATCTGAGCTCAAGTCAGTTTCCTCTGAAGACGTACAGAAGCTTGTGAGGTTTAAGATTGTCTCAATGAAAATGATTTCCATCTCACAGCAGAGTCGACCCGGGTCGAGTGATGGCAGCTGATTGGACGACAGCGTTCGGCCCGCATACAGAGTACTAATTAAACTCTGCTGATGTTGACGGATGGTGGTGTTTATAAACCACCGGACCACTAACAGTGTCACTACACACCATTATGTCTGGACTGTGTGAGAGATCGTTTAACAAACAGCGCCATTGAAAAGCCCGTGACACGACACTCATTATTTATCAACACAACACAAAGATCACAGCCAACAGATTCAACGCACAAACCTGTCCATCTGCTCTTAACACAAGGCTAAACTTCACTGTAACACAATAACACACTTGGATTTTACGCTCCAGGTTCTGTGAGATCAGCGGAGAATCAAACATCAGATCCGTGTTTCCTGTGTGGAAAGGTCACAGGACACAAAACACTGAGAGTTCATATCACTCCCTCACTCAAAGCCCAAAGGTCACATTCAAAGACTCAACATCACTTCAAAGTACAAAACACACAGAGGGCTACTGTAAACACACACTCAGTCACACACACTCTCTGTCCTACACACACAAACTCTCAGTCACACACACTCAATCACACACATACTCAGTCACACACACTCTCTGTCCTACACACACAAACTCTCAGTCACACACACTCAGTCACACACACTCTCTGTCCTACACACACAAACTCTCAGTCACACACACACACACTCAGTCACACACACTCTCTGTCCTACACACACAAACTCTCAGTCACACACACTCAATCACACACATACTCAGTCACACACACTCTCTGTCCTACACACACAAACTCTCAGTCACACACACTCAGTCACACACACTCTCTGTCCTACACACACACACACACACTTAGTCACACACACTCTGTCCAACACAAACACACACATTGTCTCACACATACTCTCCTACACACACACAAACACAAACACACCTTCTCTCTCTCCTACAGAAAC
>JBAJNP010015371.1:0-10019 GCA_036877545.1 Yasuhikotakia modesta
TGTGTGTGTGTGTGTGTGTGTGTGTGTGTGTGTTCATCCTATTTACAATTCTCTCCCTGTACCTCCAATACTCAAACTCACATCCCTGCTTAGCATGTGAGTGATGCTGTTTCTCTTTCTCTGTCTCTCTCTTTGTGTGTGTTCAGAGATTAAACATCATTTTACTTCACATTTATTGCTTGATAAAGAAGCAGAGATTATAATGTTGCTTTGTAACAGTTCTTTGTGATGTGCACAGGCAACATCTCAAGAGTTCAGCTACATACTGTATAGATTGAGCACAATCACTCAAGACGCTCCCTGAATATGAAATGATCATCAGTTCAGCTGCTCAGGGTTCGATTCCCAGGGAACATGTACTATAACAACAGAGTCTTTGTGCTGTACGCTGCTTTGAATAAAGTGTTTGTCAAATGCATACATATAAATGCATTTCTGTTGCTTATCGATTCGAACATATCCTGATATTGATGTAAGCTAAAAATTAGGATCACAAAGGAGATCTCCGTAGCATCTCACTTCTGTCTCCTCGATAGCTATAAGAATCAAAACTGAGCAAACTTGCCTAAGTCTTGTTTTTCTTACATTTTTATTCTGTGAAACTCACAGTCTCCCGTTTTCCCCTCACACTAAACTAACTGGTTAACATAAGCTGTAAAACTGCAAACTCAGTCTGTTGAAGTTGTCTTAATAATTCATGAACAAGGGACATCTGTCATCAGTGTACACTAATAACCGCTATGTACAGGAATATGGCACAGCAAGGAATTCCTGGATACAGTCCAAGCACAAAAGCCTGGATGAGCTCCAAACGTTCCCCTCAGGCTCTGTTTGACAAGCATAAATCAGTGTGTCCCTGTGGGAAACCTGATTTATCTAGTGTACTCCACGCTTCTGTGCTTTTTGGTCATACCAGGCCACCGTACCTTCACAGGAAGTGGTCTCTTCCGCGGGGCCACCCTTCCTTCAATCTGAACGGCTAAATTACGCAAAATACATTTTAACTTGCCTCATGTGTTGTAATATAGTGGTTGTGTTGTAATGTGTTGTAATATTTAGGGCAGTGGTTTCTAAGCTTAAATTTACTTTTAAATGTATTTATGTTAGCAGACGCTTTTATCTGAAGCATTTCACATTTTGCCATAGTTCTGCATGGTTACCAGGGTTGCCATGCTTGCAACTGTAGTCAAATAAGCCCCACCTCCAAATCCCTGTGGTATTATTGTGTTTTCTTAAAAATGGCTTGGGTCCGTATTTAAATTTGTGTCTGTGGAGTTTTTTGTTTGTTTTAGTCGTATTCTTTCCAGGCAAAAATCACAGATTCTCTAACAATTAATTACAAGTGTCTTTCATTAATAAGAGTATAAACTCAAGGTCAGTTGTAACATTTTTAACCTGTTGTCTTTAACCAGTTTAACATCATTAACCAGTTTGTTTAACAGAAAAGCACAATGTTCATTGTTTTAATGCAAAGGCTCTTGTTGAAGATATTACGGCATCCTTTCTGAATGAAGCAAAATTATTTAAAACAAAGGGGATGCAGTGAGCATGCAAACACGTCGTCCTGCGACCGTTCTGCATGTGGGTGTTGACAAAAGACGCATCATGCATGTGGGTTTTGTGCTTGTATGTTAAGCTGAGCAAGTTTTGATGAATGTGTGGATCACAATACCAGTGTGTGTGTGTGTGTGTGTTCATCATGGATGCTTCTCCTGCCATCTGTATCTCCTTTTTGTTGTGCCAAACCCACTCAACGGGACCGCCGACGACAAGAAAGACAAGCCCACACGATTTGGACTGCACATGGCCGCTGCGTCGGCCATCTTGAGTGTTTTCTGGGCTTCGTACCTCCAATCATAGACGTGCCATTTTCATTTCTTCGCATGGCATTCAGGTCATTTCGGTTTCACCAAGTCTGTCTCTGTTGCATTTCTGTAACGCTTTGAGTTTTGTCACGCTACTTAAAATTCAAAACTTATTTTCTTCTCTCATCAGAAAGAAACTCTTATTTGTGTGATGCTGCAGGACAGTCCAGAATATTAACACAAACCGTAGCTGTCAGGCATTAATATGCCGAGCACAGACCTCCCAATTAGTGGAAAACACGGCTTTCTCGCGCTAAAGAGCAGACAGGTTGGCTAAACACCAGTGCGACTCCAAGTCGAGTTAGACAGGGGTGAGTTTTTCCTTGCAGAAAAATGGTGTTTAGGGGCTTCAAAGCAGCGGTGTATGAAGTGATCAAACACACACCAAAAATACCCCACCTTTATTAGAGCCCCGGCGCAGAAGATGAAAGACAGGATAAATATATTTCTTTATTCTGAGAGATGACGTGTTTAAGTGCTGGTGTCCACGCTGAGACATTTACACTGACTTAAGATGCAAAAAACATGATTAAAGAGCAAAATTTATGTACAATAATATATTTATATATATATATAATTTATATATCTTTGCTAATGACCTGTGTATGTTTTAAAAGATGCATGTAAAACATTTCTAGAGTAAATAGCAAACATTTTTGGGTAAGCGAATGTAAAACTGCCTCTCTGCTGCCATCTCTGTTTGAAACATAAAATTGCAGGTTGCTTCATAAAACGTATTACTTTTATAAGTCAGAATGACATTTCTTAGGAAATTGTACCCAACAGCTCAAACTTTAAATCATTATTATAAACTCTCCTTTGGGAATTGGGGAAGGTGATTGTATTGAAAACTAATCTGTCATGTACTTGCCCAATAACTGATTTTTGTTTACTCTGTTTTGCTACTGACTGCAGCTTTCAGGAGGAAAAAAGCCACGATTTTACAAAAAGCACAATTAATAGACACATTCACCTTGAGGTCCATTTATCAGATGGACTTTCATCGAGGTCACGGCCATCTTAAAACGAATCCCAAACTGACAGGGAGGCAGAGAGCCTGAAGGCATCTCAAAGCTGTTTGAGAAGCACTGGACCTCAGATTTTATGATTTTCAGTCCGTTCCATTTTTATTTAGCCAGCAGAGAGATTTTAAAGCGGCTTTCCTTTAGCGGCAGCCGCTCACAGTTTCTTAGTGAAAACCAAAGAGTCTCTTTGGAAACATTTCTCCACCTGCTCCTGAAAGTCATTAAGCCCCCTCTCACCCCCCGCTGCTATACTGCAGGCCTCACAAACTCAAGTGCTTGTTTGAAATTGATCAATTTGACTGAAGTGGCACCTGATATTAATTTCTGCTCTCTTTAGGTGCACAATATCACATTATCACCTCTGGAGTACATGGGCAGCTAACAGGAAACATTCTCTGAACGTTGGCTAATGTTCTCTCAGTGTTCTCAAACGCTTTCTCGCAAGGTTAGTAGAACTTTTTTAACGTAATACATCTTATATTAAAATGGTTACAGTTAAGTAGTTAACAGAACTCAGTAGTTTTAAAACGTTTAAGATTTTAAAAACAATTCTGGGCAATAACATTAATACAACGTCTGAAAAAAATAGACATGTTGAACGTTCCTAGACATTATAACAAAATAACATTCTTTAAATTGTTGTACTTGTTTGGAAATGTTAGGAAAACGTTCTTACAACCCGTGGCTATTAGATGTTGTTGTTTTGTCATGATAACTGTGTTTTTCTAGCACACACACTTGGATAATGGAAATGGAAAAGCTTCATTTGTGTTTAGCACTACAGTGAGTTTAAAATACATTTCTTTATTAAAGAAGCAGCGTAATATAGGCTCAGATGATGGCTAAATTATCTTCCACAAATGTCCGTCGCCAACTAATGTTGCTGCATTTAACATCCTTATTTTTATCACAGAAGGAAGACATGTTTACTCGCTTGGTGGCTAATGGCAAGAGTGACATTGTTTATAAAGGCGTCTGAAGTGAATGTGGACTTTAGGTCCTATTTGTATGACACCAATAAAAACCTTACTTGTGTTTCCATGGTAACCAAGGCTAAATCACTCGTTTTTATTGTGTTGCTGTATGTTGGTGTTGTTTCAAGTATGAAAGATTTTCATTAAAATATTTTTGGGATGAGAAGTTTTGGGATGTTGTTAGAGGTTTGCCAGGCAGGTCCAGAAATTCCATGACTTTCGATTATATGATTTTATTTGTTATAAAGACTTAACATTTTATATAAGGGCAAAGATAAAAGTGTGTGTTTGTGTCTTCTTGTATCCCAAGGACATAAAGAGTGAGAGGTATATAAAGTATTCATTAGTGTGTCAGAAGACTCTGCCCCAGCTTTCATCAGCATGTAACTTTGAGTAAAGTTGACTTTTTGGGGTTAGTTCTGTGGAAATCTTGCAGTGGATGTTTGTAAAGGCAGGCTGGTCTGCAGAACTTCACACAGCTCTGTGACAGATTAAAGATACCAGCCGTCTGTGTCGTCTCCAGTTCTCAGTCCAGCACTCATGTTTTCAAAATGTTCTGCTGCTTGTTTTCTTATTTTCAAAGCAAAAACAAAATAACAGGCAAAAGTTTCAGAGGCAGTAACTCTATGTGGTCTTAGATGTACTTTTTGGTTTCTGTGTAGGATGTTGGAAAGGAAGAACGCTTCTTGATTTGACAAGCTCTAATCTGATTGGTTATGAAGGTGTATATGATGTCTTACTATTTAGCAAGAACTGTATCTGTACAATACATTTGGCAGACAATTTTATAGTGCATTCAAGATATATGTTTGATCAACTTTGGAATCGAACCCACATCCTTTTGCGCTGCTTACGTAATGCGCTGCCATTTCAAGGAACTGAAAAGTAGCTTTTGTTTTTCTTTTTTAAAACAGAATACAGAAAACATGAGGAGGTGATTTGTGAACCGTGTGATGGGTTGATTTTTTTGTCAAACGTTTTTCTGCTCTCTAAGTTGGTGGTTATCAAAGAACCGTGATGTTATCAAACGTTGGTTCGGTTGGTCAAAGATCTTTCTGTGACTAACAGTGTGATTTGTGTATAACAATAACTAACAGTGTGATTTGTGTATAACAATAACTAACAGTGTGATTTGTGAATAACAATAACTAACAGTGTGATTTGTGATTAACAATAACTAACAGTGTGATTTGTGTATAACAATAACTAACAGTGTGATTTGTGATTAACAATAACTAACAGTGTGATTTGTGATATCTGAATATAAGTTAACTAGATAGCGACATAAATAGGAGATATTTTACAGCGGCATTCAGTTCTGCAGATCCACCACAGTTTATCACTTTGACATAAGAAGACAAGCGTGGCGGTGGGTTCAAAAAAGTGTGCCTCTCTCTGAATACGTCTGGAGGATGTATAAACACACTTTGCCGAAAATATATTAAGAAGACGCTCAGCCTATCTTTCTCCTGCCCTCAAGAAGGACCGCAGGTAACAAATCAAACAGGAATCCCGGCCCCAAAACATTTCCTCCTGGAAGCATCGTCTTTCCTCACAATAGTTCCTGGCTTATCTCTGCCCAAACACCTGCCATGTTGGGTCCTACTTATCTAGTGATTACAGCTGTAGCCATTCTGAAATGATTCACCGCAAAATTACTTAGAAAATAAATAAACATCCCAAAACGTTTAGAGACTAGAGCCCGGTTGACTACAGCGCTCTTTGAAGGTTTAGTGAGGGGGTCCATGAGGGTGTTTGGGGGGTTCTCGCATTATATTAATAGCTCTTTTACGTTCACATGTGTTCTCTAAGTAATTATTCTGGCATTGGTAAGATCTCTTCAAGGTGACATGAGCGCCTCAGAGGGTTACACATGCGCCTCTTTGATGTTTTAATGGTGGTTCTACTTAATTTTGGGTGGAGATGATTTTTTTGCCCTGTGACTTTTGAACTATAAATGGTAAAGAGTTTTTGAACAGTTGTTATTGACACAAAAGATGTTGACCTGAATATAATTATAGCATCTGAACAACGACATGGACTTCAGAACTGAACCTCACGTTCATTCATTTTTAATCTTGTGTGGCTGGGTGTCAAATCGTGGCGTAACGTAGCTGTGAATCTTTCACGCTGAACGGATTGCAAAGATCATTATTTTGTAATGATGTTCTCCGGTCCATTTCAGAGAGAAACAAGCTGAGTGCTTGAACAAAAGGCTGGTTGCTTAAACAGTTTTAGATACATGTGAGAAATAACTCATTTGAGTCGACGGCAGATGAAAGTTTCACATGAACGTTTGAGCTTGTGTTGCAGATTAAAACAGAAATTGCAGGTAAACACACCTGTGACTGTAAGTTGTCGTGTAGCTTCATAATCATTATATTGGCAAGAGATTTCCTTCAGTTATTATTAATAAAACAGCGTCTTTTATTATATAACTGTTGTTGTCATTTTATTAAAGCTATAAGCCACTTCAGGTTGATTTTACTGCAAGTAACATGATTTTTTATATTACTTTAAAGTTTTTTTTAAAGTTATCAAAACAATTTTTACTGTATCATTAGTACAATGTTGTTTATTATATATCAAATATATATTATATATATTATATAATATATGTATATTATATATCAAAACCACATACTTTTAAGTTGTTAAAAATGTTCAAATAATGTTCTTACACCCAAGCAATAAGGTTAATACATGATACAACAAAACAATGATGCTTTGAACATCCCAGGAACTGTTAAAATAACATTTTTGTTATTTCATGGAAACGTTATAGAAACATTTTTACAACCTAAAGTTGTAAGTTGCAAGGTTAGCTCCTCTCACTGTATGGTAAAACACTGTAATATATTATATACATATTACATATGGTCTTTGTGTTTTATTTAAAACAAACCATAAGTTTTCAGAAGTTTCATTTCTTCCACGTTTAACATGAAATCTGAGAAACTGACATGTAAGGACTTTATAAAAGAAGTGAATAAATACAGGCTTTCACAACCATTTAGTGGCTTAGATGTGACTTTATAAAGCCGATATTATAAATCCATGAACATCATAAATGATGCGTTTAGCTGAAGCACCGTAACAGACACATCGGTCAAGGATCTCCTCCATAATAGGAACCTATTAAATTTCGATGGCTGTTTCAGGTACCGTTCCTCATGTAATATTTATGGTGTCAGACTGGGAAACCGATGCCATTGGGCTGAAGGGAAACATGAAGCGCTTCCTCAAAATCTCTGGGAAACGGGAAGTGGCTCTGATTACTTCCCACGATCACATGGGATTTCTCCAGAGGTCCTTTATATAACATGCACTGCAGTGGGATGAAGAGTTCCATGTCCCTGAGGTTCCAGCTGGACAGGGAACGTTGGGTAACGTTCTCTAAAGGTTCTCTTAGAGTTATAAGACTTTTTTCAGTAATGTTAGTAGACTTTGTTTAATGTTATAGATCACATATCTTGTATGTAAAACTGTTGTTGTTAATGATATTGTTAGTGAAATGTTTAAGAAAACATATAGATAAATAATTTTCTTATAAAGTATTTCAAATGTTCCTACCTAACACTGTAATGCTTTTGTTATGTAATGGAAACGTTAGAAAAACGTTCTTCAAACCCAACGTTATTGTAGCTGAGATAAGCTCACGTTGAATTCGTCCCCAGTTTTTCTGAAGCTAATACTGCCCCCTGGTGGTCAATGGTTATATGTGTTGTGTAGTGCTGCTAGCCTCTGTGGATGAAAACCTGCACAGAGAAATAAATGAGATGTTCTGAAACACCCTGAGAGCACAGACACACATTTCAGCCTGAGATTAGATTGCAGTTTGGTCTGGTATGCAACGAATCAGCATTTTTCCTTCAGATTTCGCCGTTTCAGCTGCAGTCAGATTTGTGCTGCGGTGGTCCTTGGTTATCAATTACTTAAGGTAGCAGGAAAGTTTCCTCCAAACGTTTCCGCGGCAGCGGCATCATCAGAAACGCGTCCCGCTCGCAGGAGCCAATTAAAAGCTGTCGCATTGATGTGCCGTAAGCCGGTCAGCGATTAGCGAATCAACATGTAATCTGGCAAATTTACGCTTGAATGATTCGTGTTTGTCAGCAAAAGGGTTTCAATGGAGGAAATCTTTTGAAACTCTAATCTTGTCAGGCTGAGCGCTTGAAGCGCGTGTCGTGTTTACCGCTCAAACGACGAATCCGTTTCTCTAGAGAGCCGCGGCACAAGATAAGCACTGAGAAATTCAAGATGCCTTCAGAAAGTACACAGAGGGCTTAAAGCGACATATTGATGTAGTACACGAGCATTTACACCAGCTGCTAACTCGTCGCAGGTTAGCGCTACAATTCATTTAACGCTAAACGCTTTAATTGATGAGTAGGAGTTTCTAGGAGTCTCGAATCGTGCCAGTAAAACTCCACTTGTTAAGAGAATTAAAGCATCTTTAGTGCTGATTTAACAGGTGTCTTAGGAGAAACACTCAAGGTTTCAAACTCCACGTATATTTGTAATTCTGAAGTAGTCTCACGATTACCGCAGTGTTTGATTCCTTTTACCAGGATGACTTTAATGAGTGTAAAATTATAACCACCATCTGTTTCCAACGCGCGAGAATTTTCAGCTGTTTGAAATTTACGTGGCTCTCCAGTTAAACCATCACTGAGCGACTGTGTCACGTTCGTTCCAGATAAGTGTCTGTGGGATCAGCCGGTGCCAAAGCTTTGAGAGACCACCGGTGTGGGTATATCTTCACATTTGACACATGCTTCCTCTCAAGCATAAAAAACTCAACATTCAAATGTAAACCAACCACTGATTGTGTTTCTCTCTCAGCAACATTTTGGTTGTAAGAACATTTCCCTAAAGTTTCCATTAAGTAACAAATGTTATTTTTTTCAATGTTAGGAACGTAACATTATACATTTCTGTAGTAAAACGTCTTAACATTACAGGAAGAGAAATGTTAGAAAACATTAGCCAACATTTTGAGAACATTCTCTGTTAGCTGGGCTGCAAGCCCTTGTCTTCTCTTTTAAAATCAATTAATGGTGTCCAAAAACCTCAGCAATTGAGGAAAAATATCAGTGTTAAATCTTATAAACTGTAATAGATTTTCTATAATTACAGTGAAATGTCTATAACTGAGAGGAGAAACTTGAGTTAAAGATTTGAGTTCAGATGCTTATCTCTCAGATGAACGTTTATTGGTCCAGTAAACAAGAATATAACACACGATAACATCCAGCATTAGAAACCAATTCATCTGGTCTTCATCATTATGGTCTTTTAGACGCTGTAAACTGTAAACACGGCGTAACCAGTCCAACACGCCGCAGTGTCTCCGTGAGATGGAAACAGGGCTCTTCTTCATTTGTGAAATTATGCATTCATGGAATTTTTCCTCAAATGGCATTTTCCAAACAGAAAGCGGCTCCTGTCAGCCTTGAGTGCTGTGTGGAATTGTTTAATTGGTTTGCGCTTTGGTTGGATTGATTGCAGCGTTGGGAAGTGTTGATGGAGGCTAAAAGCTCCGGGACAGTGTGCAGAGATGAATTGTGGGACATAAAAGAAAAGGTCAGCGGCTCGGGTGTAAAGGGTATCACTCAGAATGTATTAGAATGGAATAATTGACAGATATGCTTGTTAACTTGTTTTATATAAGAACACGCCTATATAATTGAAAACAGGGGGGGGGGGGGTTTGTGAAGGGCACACAGCAGTGCCGCATTCGTTTTGGGTCATTTCGTGGTTAAATACGAGGATAAGAAACATGAAACTAGACCTTTACATTTATTGCAGAGATTGTGAAGTGTGTCCATGCAAAGTGAATTGTGGGTGGTTGCCAGGGTGTTGCTATGATGTTGTTAGGGTGGTTCCAGGTGGTTAATACAGTGTTCAAGGTGGTTGTTAGGTTGGTTGTTAAGATATTATATGTAGTATAATGCTGTTTTATGTATTATACTGCTGTTTTATGGATGGTTGCTAGAGAGATGTGGGTGGTTGCTAAGGTTTTCTGGGTGATGCTGGAGGTGATGCAGTGATGCAGGGGAGGTTGCAGTGATGCAGGAGAGGTTGCAGTGATAAAGGAGGTGATGCAGTGATGCAGAAGAGGTTGCAGTGATGCAGGAGGTGATGCAGTGATGCAG
>JBAJNP010015372.1:0-10018 GCA_036877545.1 Yasuhikotakia modesta
TATATATATATATAAGAAATTTAAAACCCATTTAAAACATATAGATATAGACATACACATACATAAATATTTAAAATGAAACACCACATCTCTGTGCCCCAAGTGTTCTCATTACGCCCCTAGTGGGGTGAAAGGAGAGGTGCTTAGGGTCAAATTCTCTTCCCTGCCATTTCATTAGTACCCTGCTGTGTTTCCACGTTCACACACTACCCCACAACTCCAGCACACATCAGTCTGAATAGACTCACAGGACCCCAGAAAACAAATATTATCCTTCTGAAACTCAACATGTGGGCACAACTGTGGCAGTGTGTAACCTGGCCTATGCCCTTAATCCACACCACCCCCGGGTTCAGCCGTACGCTCCCTCAGAATGGGAGGAATTTCTTCATGCTGAGCGGAGGTCATCGGTCACAACAGGGTCTTTAGCAAAGGCCACAAAATCCTGCCTCCTCTGTGAGAATTTACTCACACACACACCCCTACAACGCTACACAACCAATTCTTGGAAGTGTCAACACACCGTGCTCAGATTACACTGTTGATAGTGTCCATTTAAGGGGGGAAATGGCTGAAGGTGTGTCCACTCCGCTGTGGGCTGTGGCTACTGGCGCCTCCATTGTTTCGTTGTGTTATTTCAGAGCTTAGCAACTCGCAAAACTACGTTTTCCCTGGACGTTAGTGTGAGAGTTGCGGTATTGTGGAGGTCTACATCTTTTAGCTACATATCTGATTCTCTGTTTCCTTAAGTTGCTTTGTAACAGGCCACACAGAGATAAAACCATCGCCAACATAGCGTCACTGCCTGCTGTCAGATACAGTTAGAGAGGCTGACTGCTTCAAAACAAAGCACACAGCAATGGAATCAGGCCAACAGGAGTTACAGAGAAGGGCAGATGTGAGAGGAATCGTAAAAACCTTGATTCAAGTCATAAAAGCCCAAATCCTAGCAGCTTTCCTGTTGTTTTTATTATTGTTATGCATCGGTCTGAGTTGTTGTGGAGACTGTAGACATTTTATTGTAGTGAGAGGGTAAAGGAAAGTGGAAAAGCATCAGAACTGTTTTTAATCGTTGTTTTGAATAAAAAACACTACAGCAATATGATAAGAGACACCAATGTTTATTAATGAACTTCTAAGATCATTTTAGGTGTCAGAACGTTTTCTTAACATTTTCATTAAATAACAAAAATGCTTAAAATGTTCTAGGAACATTTACAATAATTAAAAATAGTAAAACAATAATAAAAAACGTTTTTATGTTGTAATGTTTTTAAAATGTTCCACTAGAAACATTTATGATATATAATGTAAATGTTCTAAACTATCATTATTGATAACTATCATTATCATAAAATGTTCTAGTGCCATTATTGCAAGGATGTTTTATGGTGACTTTGAACGTTAGCCAGCGTTTTGAGAACGTTCTCTGTCAGCTGGAACTGCACGCTATATAATGGTAATGTTGATTGCTAAGTCCTCTGTGTACGTAAAATACACATTCTTTGTCATTTTTAATCTTGTGATGGACAGAAATTCAAAACATCAGATGACAAAAACCTGGTTTAACCTTTACATGTGAGTGTTTCTCACACCCGGAGGACTTTGAACATACATTTTCTGCAGTGTCCTTACGTGATCCTTACGAACCAAAGGCCAAAAATCACAGCGAGCTGAGCTAACTTTAAAAGCTATTAGACATCCTTCAACAGCCAATTAACATAGATAATCAATTAGGACCACCTCTGTGGCGATTTTGTTCCGTGCACAAAAAACGCTGTATTGATTGCACTATAAAGGATTGTGGTACAGCATCTGAAGGGCATGCCAGAGGCTGATGAGGACAAGCTAAATATAATCACAGTCTAAACGATCAGCCTAAGCTATTTTCTGTTGCTTGAATGTAAATTTGGGAGCAGTTAATGGCTGAAAGCCTTCAAAAAGCGCTCACTTCGGTCATTGATTATGTCAGGCTCAGTGACATGAAAGAATCAAGTGTATTTTCAACCCTTCTCTCTCTAAATGTCGTGTAAGATGGGAGTTTTGTGTATCAAGGCAGAAACATCCTCATGGCGGTACTTCATTTAGAGTCTTTCTGGAACGTCATTGGATAATAACTGGCCAGCAGCGGTCCTGAAGTCCAGAACCGTTTCTGCTCAGGCAGGGCTCGTAATGAAGGCACAGGAAGCCCTGAAGTTTGAGTCAGATAGAATGCGTCACCATGATCTTGTTAAGTAAGATGGGCTCCTGGATCATCAATGTTCCTGTTACTAAAACACAGTCCTGATCTAACCTCTATATATAACTCAAACCCATAACTTGCCTGAAACAAGCCAGATCTAAACTTAAACCTAATTCTGACCTTATACATAATCCTGCAATCTGATTGGCTGACAGACATATATATGTATATATATATATTATATATATAATGGTGACTGATGAGAGGAGCAAATGAACTATGTCGGTAGTTAACTTCAGTTAGCAAACAGTATTTAATAATGATTATGATTATGGCTGGTTTTCAGTCAGTTGAACTGATCACTGTGTTGCATATGAGATGTATGAGATGTTTTAAAGTCCTAACAGAGAATTCACTGCAGACACTAAAGAATGTTTTTATGTCAAACATTCTTTCACTTATGTGAGAAATAAAGTTTCACTGCAGAATCTTGACATTTGTGTATTTTTTAAATGCATCTTTGCACATCTTTATGAAGTGAAATCACAGAGTAGCGGTGTGTTCTTTCAGGACTTCAAAATTACAAATTCAATAAATAATAAATACCAAAATAATGAATCAATGGCTGATGGTTATGTCTAAATTACTGGACTGCTACTGACTACTGACTTTGCCTTTGGGCTATTGCTGATAAAATGCATTTACTGAACACACCGTCCCATTTAGCAAAGGGTTCACCTTTTTGTTTAATTCTGGCTGACTTTGGCTCAGACAATTTTAGTTCAGTTAGAATATACTGAACAAATTGCACAGTTCACCTCAGGCTATGTAAACACATCTGTGAGACTGACATTTGATGTTTTTCTCACAGCAAGCAGACGTCCAGACAACCCAAAGGAAGAAACTGAACGTTTCTAGTAAGTTCTCAGGGAGCATCAGTGCATTCTGCTGGCCACGTCTGAATCTGTTAAGGTTTGGTTTTAAACAGTTCTGTTCAGAGTCTGTGATTGGAAGCAATCTGAGAATGCTTCCGCTAACATTGAGGTCAATGCGGCCTCTCTGTGGCCGACCATTGCAAAGCTGCGTACAATAACATTTTACTAAGTTCATAAAGCTCTGGTGGATGTAAGAATTGCTCTCCTCCATAAATCAGGAGGTGTTTAAGGGAAGCCTGTAAAGTTGGGAAAGGGGAAATAGGAAATGTACCATGGGGCAAAACTCCAGTGAGCTGAACTTGGCCAGATGGATTTTGCCTGAAATAATACACTCATTCAGAATATTAATCAAAAATGAGAACGTAAGGTAGTAAATTTTACTCCTGCACATAATTCTCTTTGGGCAGATGGTGGAAATTGGTTGGAATTAGATCTATCAAAGGAACCTTCTTGTTTTAGCAATCATAGGTCAGAGGTCAAGGTTTGGCTGTTTAACACGGTCCCCAAAGGCACTAGTACATGTGGCAATTACACCTCCTGGTTCCAAAAAGCACGTTTCTCTGTTGTCTGATTTGTTAGCAACATTTACTCCCTGGGTATTAGAATGTTTTCCTGATGTTAAGTCCATTAAGTAACAAAAATGTAAAATTGAATGAAAAATTGAATTGGAATGTTCAAAATGTATATGAATAATGTTTTAATATAATGTTTAAAAAGTTTATTTTGTATTCTCAAAACATGACACTTTTATCCAACAACTTACAGTGGATTCAAGGTTTTTATCAGTACTTGTGTTCCCTGGGATTGAACCCATAACCTTTGTGCTGCTAATGCAATGCTCTACCAGTTGCGCTACTGGGACACTCCTGAAAAGCTCTTACTCTTACATTTTTACACTATTAAAAAATAACCTTACATTGCGCCATGTCTGCTGCATTTAAAGTCAGTCAGCATTGTCATGACATCATTTTCCTGCGACTCACATGGTATACGTGACTCAGGTGATTAGCAATCTACCATCATTAGCTTTGAGGAGCTTTCCTCATATGTAATATAAACGTCTTTGTTTTACACGAAAGCACTGACTGTGGTCATAAAGTCTTTTCTCAGTCTTCCAAAATCATGTGGTTTTGAATTTGTTCACATACATTCTGTCAGACTGCTACAACACAGACTCCCGTTTCACTTCCTGTCATTCTGTGCCAGTGTTTCCCCTCCATGCCCCTCCATTCACAGACTCTGTAGCTGGTTAGCAGGAGAAATAGTTTTATACATACATGAAGAATTCAGACAGTCTCTGTCAGGGCATCATAGCTCATCCCATTCCCCTGTGTTTAAGCCCAAATCTGAGACCCATTTATAACTCACTGTGAATCATGTTCTTCCAGTTCACCGGATATGCAGTCTTACTGAGGTCCACACACACTCCTCTGATCATACGCAGATGCTCTGATCACAACATCTGAGACTGGAATTGTGGGTAACACATTTGTATGATATGTAATGTTCACCACCTACTGCCCAGCTAACAGAGAATGATTTCAGAACAGTGGCTAAAGTTCTCTAAACGTTCTTTCAAAGTTATTAATACAATCATGTTGCACTGTTGGTAGAACAATATATTTATATCTAAATATCAATATTGATATAAAATATCAATGTTTTTGGAACGTTTTAAAAATGTTACAGAATTAAACAATGTTTGAGTTACTTTCCAATAACTAATAGAGCATTTTAAAAACTGGATGTTTTTAACATTCTTGAAGTAACTTAATGAAATGTTCTAACCACTGAAATTTGTTACCTGTGTAGTTTAATGTGTTGAACTGACTGCATTCATAGCTGTTGTAAAATGCAGATAAACACAGATGCAGATTGTTAAGGGAATTTAAATGTGATTAAAAAGTTAAGACAGATCTTTGTTAGCTATACACAACAGCTGATGTAAACAAGCACATGCATGAATATATCATGATATCAGTGGATTAAATATCACAGCATGTCATATTATTCATTACTCAGCTTAAAATGATCACATGACAGCTTATCTGTGCATTGACCAGATACGGTAATGTTAACAGTCAAATAATGTTTATTCTTACTGAACAAATTCCTTATTTGAGCTCCTTATTTTGTTCTCAAGTTCTTCTCCAGCACTTTGGATAAAGGTGTCTGTCAAATGCATAAATGCAAAAGTCTTTTCACATTTATAGAGTTCTTCAAAAGAATCCATTGTAAACCATTAACTGTAGTTCTGTATAATGAAATATAAGTGATATGTATTTTGCTTGCAATGTTATTTCACACAGCCGTTTTTAGCAGTCATCAATGGAGAGGGATTTCTGGAACAGATAGTGTGTACAGCATCTCCCAGAAGAGGCTAAATAGATCACGCTAACCAGCCAAAACTTGACCTATTGATTTGTCTAGCCTCTGAGATCGCTGGGTCTGTTTCTGGAACATTTCAGTAGCTTCATAACAAGGCAGTAATCCGATGTTTTGATATTGGGAATAAACAAGTGAACTTAAAGGCCTGTAACTACTGCTCTTATGGAACTGAAAAGCGAAAGGTATGTTTTTAAAACGATGTTCTTTGGATAGAAGAATGGTTAAATAATAGGTTAAATAATGAGAAAAAGATGGACTCTACAGGTCCAAAACCTCAGCTGAATGAGGTATGGCAGGACAACCTCAAAATTCCTCCACAGTATTAAAAGTGAGGTGCAGACATTTTCTGCCTTTGCATGAACGTCAATAAACTCAAGCCAGATGAAACTGAAACCAATCCCTTTCTGTTTTTGCTCCGTATGTATATGATAATATATATTATGTATTAAAGGAATAGTTCAGGCCACAACGATTTGTTTGTACTCATCAACTTTCTATGACTTTCTGTTTGGCAGAACATACAAACTGCTTTATTTCATACTGAGAAAGCAAATGGCGGCCGTGTCTGTGTCTGATCCTCATCAAAGCTGTCAACAATGTCACTGACTGAACTCAGATTTGCCAAGCGTGCGATCAAATAAGATGAACTCAAATATTTCTTATCAAATTCATCCAAAATCTGATTGTATCTCTACAATCTCTAAGAACTCTAACTCTTAGTACATTCTCTTGTAAGCTAGACAAACAACTCTGTCTCAGATATTTCTCTCAAACAAGCAAAGCATCAGATTCTCTCACTCTTCTGGCCTGCCTTTCAAAGAGCCACCAGTTGTAATGATCATCTCTCCAGGAGACATGTTTCACACAACTGTTGCACCTGATATAAACACAACATGTTCCCAGTTTAAACCTGATCAGTGGACCCACACAGAACTTGCAGAAACACAAGCAGAACTCCCAAATTTCTATACATCTTCCAACACATAATTTAATAACACTTTCATCTCTGTTTTATGCTTTCTTCTTTTAACACATTCATTTTCACAGTTCTTTTAAGCAAAACAGGTGCAGAAAACAAAAGCCTGCAGATTCTGCTGATGAGAAATGCTGTGAATCCTTCCTTTTACACGCAGAATGATTTTAATGTTCAGAGGTTTCACAGCTCAGGAGATTTAATGGAGCTCTCAGTTGCATTTACATGCTGACTCTCAGATGTTTCTCATAAAATGCCTTAAGAGAAATAAAATAAATGCAGGGAGCATGGCTCAGATATTTTACTCTAAGGACAATTTGAAATGTTTGACTTCATACTGAAATCTTTGATCTTTGTTTGCAGATTTATGATGTTATGATCTCTGCTAAGAATGGAGACACCTGTGAGGTTCTTCTCAGAAGATGATCAGCATTAAGGTATGATAGATCATTTACACAGATGCTAACAATAGAAAGCTCTCCAGAGTGCTCTCCAAGGTCACGCCTCCCCCGAAACGTAAACGCAAATGTAGTTTCATGGGCAGGCAGAACATCCTATCATTGCATTTGTTGCATTTGGACAATATTATTATTAACAATATTAATTGATTATACCAGAAGATTAATATTCACAAATATATGTAGACCATGTTATTTACTGATTGCTTAAATATGTGAAGAGACTTTAAATTGCCTACCCACGCCCCATTTAGGCATTTAAGCTGTGAATGATGAATTCTGTGTACAGATTTTGCACACCTAATCCTTATACACACAAATAGATATGAGATCAGGCTACGTGGCATCATTCACATGGGTTGTTGAGGGACAGCTGGTGATTGTGTTAACAGTAATGTATCACTTAAATGGTATTGCACAAAAGAAATTATTAAAGAAAACTCCATTAAACTCCAACCATGAGCTTTGAATGGACGAGACAAACAACATGTCAGAAATAAGTGATGTGAAGAACATTCCAGGATGGCCTTGGGTTTCCCACAGCCCGGCACGCTGTTCCCTCTCTTTATTAAATTGGAGATCTATGAGAGCAGTTTAAGTGGACGCAGAGACCTGGCATTTCATCATCCCTGCTTTAAGAACATTGTGTGATGCCTGCATGTTTCAGATCTTCTCAGCAGAAAGAAGATGCGGTGGACTCTTGGCATCATCATTACTGAACTACTAAACTATTAAAGGGGTCATTCCATCCTTTTTCTATTATTATTTAATTTTTGAGGTCCACAAAAAATATTAGTGAAGTTCTCTGTTCCAGAAACAGTCATAATTCAGTTTTTATGATTCTCCACTCATACTTTCAGAATGTGTCTTTTTTGTTGTGCATTTACAGTAAGACCTCTCTCTTCATCTTAAGTGCATTGCTGCAAAACTACAAACCTTTAGAGGATGATAACCAACGTTTTGAGAATGTTCCCTGTTAGCTGGGCCCACATCTCCTCATTGTGACAAAGTGTAAGAGCCACAGTGTAAGAGTACCACAGATGCTTGGCTGGTGATGTCAACTTGGTTGATCTGAAATTGCTGTGGAAACCATGCTAATTGGTTGTAGGGCGGTGTGCGTCGCCAGGCAGCATCAAGTGTTAAGACAAGCAAAGTGAAAAATAACAGCACTTGATCTGTCAGAGGTAAGGAATGGAGGGACTGTCTACAGGACGTTGTGGGTTATGGAGGCCTCATTAATCTCGTCTGACTGCTCTGTGTGCTTAGCCAGGGTCAGCATATGATCTTACCCCAGCACACATGAAGTAGGGATGGGCTTCATTGTAGCAGTTAGACCCTAAACCACCCAACCCCCCTATCCTTTCCCATACAAGCCGACCCCAAAACATCCCAGCCCAAAAAATGCTTTGGCACCCACATTCATCCTGAGATGAAAACATAGACTCCATATGGAATAAACTTACAAAGTTTCTGCAGTCATCTCCACCCAGCAGACAAATGAGAGAACAGTTGTAAGAACATTTCAAAAACAATGATTTATTCCATTTTAAATTGATTGTTCTAGGAACGTGCAAAACGTCTAGTTTCTTAGATGTTAAGAAAACATTTTCGCTTGGTTATTTAAAAAGCATTTTTTGTGAAACTTTCCAAAAACAACTTAAGAATGTTTTGGATATATATGATATATAAAGTTCAATTAAAGTTACTGCAAGAACGTCTTGAGAACTGAGACAAGTTTGAAAGAACTTTCAGAGAATGTTATCCAAAGTCTTGAGAACATTCTCTGTCTGGAGATGTCCTTCTTAGGTCATGTGCCTTTGCTGGCAGCTCACATGGTGTAACTCTCCAGCTGGTCTTCTGCTGGGTTCCAGCCTGGAGCAGAAAGAGAAGACAAGGCATTGACTCATGAACAGTAATGTTTTCAAAGAACATAATAACTTTGGTTTTTAATCCGACCTTCCTGAAAAATGAGTCCAATTTGGGTTTTGAGAAGGCAGCCTCATCCTACCACTGGTTGCGGTTTAATCCTCAAACGTTAGTACGTGTGTATGTGTGCTTTCCATCAGCTGTGGGTGAAAGTTCACATTAGATGCATCTTAAAATAAAACCATTAGGTTTAAAGTGACATTTGGTTATGGGTCAGATGTCGTACATCCAATTTGTTGCACTTGGAGTTGATATAGTTATCATATTTTGGTTTTCATATTTGTACAACTGACTAATATGACTAAGATTATGAATTATGATTTGATATCAGAATTCAGGCCAATTTTCAACAAATTAAATGCATCTTTACAAAGTGCCAAAATGTTTCACAATACAGCAGTTGTTTAGGGTCACTAACATTACAAAGTATTTTTGTAGCAGTACTTTTACATTTATGCTCTTTTGTTTGTTGCGGTTTCAACTGATTCAACTGTGTCTTACCTGAGTTTAGTTCTTTGATGTTTGGGCTGGTTGAATATTTTAAATACAATAATTATATTACATAATGGCACAAATTGGCAAAAACAAACACAGTGCAGTAGGTGGGCTATTTAAACACAACCATCTTCCAACAGCCTTTCATTACCATTGTTTTCATTCAACCATCATTTATGTAACCAGCCAACCACTTAAACTGTATGTTTGGTTTGTTGTCCAACTTCTGAATAGCTACTTATTCTTTTCAGTTCTCATTCCAAATGCGGTAAATGTTGTTGGATGTCTAATATCGGTGCTGAATTTGAGCAGATCTCTAATTGCCTTTTGTATTATTCTTCCATCAAAAGCAATCGCCCCAGTTGTGAGAAATTAGTCATGGTCATGGCAAAGCAAGATTTCTGAAGGCGATGAATACATAAAACCAAAGATTATAATATCAGCATGTGATTCTTAAGTTGTGATACAAAACGGACAAATAACAGACAAATCATTATTCTGCCTATTACAGAAGTTGTAATTCAAACAAAACATGGCGCAAAACATGTTATGATTGTGTTTATCTAGTTTGCTTGTGATAAAGTGTCCAAAAATGTCAGAAATGTGATTTCATGGGAAATGAACTCATGACCTTTGTGCAGCAAATGCAATCACTCACACA